>JAYMTA010004124.1:0-13086 GCA_036897625.1 Pelargonium cotyledonis | reverse complement strand
GAGATGCCTGCAACAATTCCTTAATGTCGTATCCTTGGAGCTGCCAGAATTAAAGAGTACCCTTAGTACTCATTGTGAAGATTAAAGATGAAACTTAACAAACCCGTGTTAAGCTAATATTTTACCAAAAGGAAGGTGAGCAGTAGTATGACTCCTGAGTTCCACAGAGCATGTATCGTAATGGGAGTTAAAAGGTTCCGAGTTTGAGCATATGAAAATCCCAACACAGTTCCTGCACACGTGGTTTTAAATATCTTCAAACAGAATTATTTTTATAGGAAAGCCACAGTTCCATATGTTTTGCATGTTGAAGATTATGTGATGCTCTAGATTGCAGTATAAACGAATTACCTAGCACAAATAGCTGGGGAAATTGTCCAGGAGTGAGATGGGCAAGTGCAAATGCAGCAGCACTAATGATGACAGCAACTGGGGTAGGAACCCTAAGCAAATGGAAATTATAAGCATGAGAGCATATAAAAAACCCGCTGCAAGTTGGTGACAAACAATACAGCGCTCTTTTGTAGATGGGATATTCACCATTTAACAGAGAAGACAGGATAGCGTATAAGGAGGAAAAAAAGAAGGGGAAACTTGCTAATATATATGTCCAATTATATGATACATGTGAAATCCAAGCACGAGTATATACTCTCATACAATACAAGTACACAACATATTAAGGAAATTGTATTAATTGAGAATTCAGGAGAGGAATAGAACCATTTAGTCAGAGAAACCAACAAGAAGCCTCGAAATACACTCTCCTCAAGAACTGGAGCAAAGACGCCTGTTATGCCCAGCAAGCAAGCAGTGCTACAATGGAGATCATGATGAAGCACGTAGAAAGAACATAATGGCAAAGCTACATACTGGGACACTAAAGATTCACATCTTTGATATCTTAGGCAGTTTCATAACCAGAAAGGCACGTGTACGTGTACATGAGAAACCTTTTCTTGAAGTACCTTATGCTTGAGGATCCAATCAATGGAAGCAAGAGAACAAGAGCATCAGTCTGAAATCAAGTCGAGAGAAATTTATAATGTATTCGTTATAGACTAGAAAGCAATCAAAATCGTAATCTATCAAATCATAAGGTGTTATTAACCAAGTCATTGTCTAGTTACTTAGGTTTCATTCAACCATGGAACAAGCAATCTTAACTGGATTGGAAAAGGTTAGCTACTTTAAACCATGGTTTAGTGGAGGAGCCTAGTGTTATCAACTTGAACTTAATTTCTGTATAATCAAAAAGTTCTATTATTTTTCCTTATATAGAATACCAAACGATGCCTGACCTCTCTTTCGGGGGTCTCACCACTAAATAAAGACATAGCAGCTCCTGTTAATGTGACAGCGGCTACTGCACCAAAAATTCCAATCCCTGCCCATAGGAGCCAACCTCTCTGAAGATTGAAAGGCTCCCTCAAGTCTGAAACAGTATCAATCAACATTAAATTGAACATATTTGAGTGCTCAGATCCATTCTCTAGCTAATACAATGAACTAAGCAAATAAGGTTTGTAATCAATGTTTCATGGCAATTCACAGCATAATACAATTGAATTTTCAATGAGGAAAGCAGTCAGGGCTCCTCAACATACCGGAGCCCCCTCTTTCATTTAATCTATGCTATAGCTAAGGTTGGAAAACTATAGCTATGGAATGAAATTGGAGAATTTTGCAAAAGAACATTAAGTGGAAATAAAAGCAATACGCATGAGTATGTAAGTGATTAATACCATAGCGGAAAACTTCTTCAGGCAGTGGTCGGAAGGAGTTAGCAACAATATATAGAACTCCAAGTACAACAACAGTTGTAATGCTGCCAAAAAAACAAGTAAAAAAATAATCTCACTTTAGAATTCAATCCCAGTAAAATGCTTCCCACAAAACATAATTTAATATAGTATATAATGCTTATGCTCAGCAGCCAGCGCCATTACATTTGGCAAATCAACTCTGAATTATAATTTTAACTTGAAAAATGAAAAAGGAGAGTAATCATACCCTTGATCCAAAAACAATATCTTGGCCTTCTCATCCAAATTTAGTTCCTGAATTCGTATACCTAAGTATGGTATAGCTGCTTCCTGTATCAGTCCTGTCAAAATAAAACTGCCAGGAAAGATTACTAATTTCATTCCTGATCCAGAAAAAAATGCTGAGTAGCAATAAAAAAAAAAAGGTGTCTAGCAAATAATAACTAGAATGTTTCAGAAATATCCTTGAAATATGGCATCCATTAAGCAGGAGAGTATATAAGATGTGTTAATTCAATATATAACAACAAAACTGATACCTTAATCCACAGGCAAGTGAGGTTAAAGAAACAATTTGCCCATTCCAAGGCACGTCCCATCGCTTGAGAATTGGCCAATCTAATCCAGTTTCCTGGAGTAAAAACAATGGATAAACATAATTCATCATGGCTCCACAGGAAAGTTACAAATTAGCAAAGTTGTCTTACGTCCATATTCAACCATTTACAAATAGTAATTCCGTCCCATTTTTATTTGGAGGGAATGAAAGTGGGCTATAATGTAACAGAACACATGTTTTTAATTTAGATACAGAAAAGAGTTGATTCCAATCCCATTAAAAAAACAGAGGAACTAAAAAAACAAATTAAGCTCGAAGAAACTGTACCTTCCCTTGCGAATCAGGTTTGGGTTTGGGTTCGTCTCCGGCGTTGAAGAAGCAAGCTACACAAAACACTCCTCTTCTGGAAATCGGACTCGACCTCGAAGTTCTGCTGAGACGGAGGGACGAGAAGCGGAGCAAGAAATCTCTCTGCGCATTGACGACAAAACCATGTGTTTGTTTGGCCGAAAAATTGCGGGAAAAATCAGGGAAACAGCTGAGTGGAGATTGAAAAAGCGGTTTGTATTCGATCGAAGCCATTTTAGAGAGCAGAGATGAGGGAGTGACCTCGTTGTCGCTGTAGCTGCGAAGGAGATAAGGCTCTGTGAATTGGAGCTAAAATCAGGGACGGATATAGGAAGAGGGACGTGTTGCAGTTGCCCCACCGTAGTTTTATTTGTTGAAAATTTTTATTTTAATACTTGCTCTTATTTATATTTTGTGAACACTGAATTTTGAGTTTGTTAATATGTTCTATTAATTAAAAATAAATTTTTATTTTTTTATAATTTTGTTTCCACTAACTAAATATTCTGATCTGGTTCTTAATTACAATGCTCAATTTATGATTAATTCAAGGCCTCGTTACAAATGGAACGATTCAAGTTCTGTCCGATCTCTAAGAACAACAAACTTTCAAGATGAAGTTGATTTTGAGTTGGGTTGTGAGTAGCTCGATCCAGAAAATACAACAAAAGACGATAAATTGGGCTTGGAAAAATTGAATTGGGCCAACGACAAAAATAAGAATTGAGCCTCAAATTTAGATAATTGTATGGATTTTTTTTTTCCTTCCCAAAATAATAATCATCTTTTTTTTTTTTTTTTGATAACTACCAGAATATACATATATGACAAGCACAACACATGAAACAACCAAACACAAAACATAAGACAAAGAGACATACTACTAGACCAGTAAACCTAGACATAGAAATAACATAAACATGGACATAACTTAAACATAACTGCTAGGATAAAAAGCTGGATACAAGGATCTTGACTGATTTAGAGAGTCTGAGCTCCCACACGCTGGCTTCAAACGTTTGCTATTTTTATTTGAGAACAACAGCGAGCTAAAGAACTCCACTGGTTTGGATCTTCGTAGCCCACGGAGCTTGATCTTCATGTGACGACGCTTCTGATCTAAAGGTCTAAAAAAAACTTGACTGGCCATTGTCGAGAGGAAGAAGAAAACTTAGACGCCCTGTTGACTGAATTTTTTCCACATCCATTGATTCGAAAATAGTCGAAACTGTCTTTTTTCCCAACACCTTGAGTTCTGTTTGAGCTTTGAAATTAATACCTGTTTATTTGACAGGTTGCTTTCCAACTGCTGAATACGGATTTCACTCTCAGCTGAAATGTCTGACAAAGACTGGAATTTTTCAAACAAACTATCATGAGCTTGTTTTAAACTTGTCAAACTCCTCTTGTTTCATCTGTAAGTGTTGAGTTTCATCTTCAAGGTTTTTAACCATATCTTGGGAGTTTTTTAATTTCATCTTTTTCCTTCTTGGCAAGCTTTTTATTCTGGGTCCTAAGGACATCTCTTTCCTTACTTAAGGATTGAAATTCCTCCATCACACCTTCAAAAATAAATAACTGCATGCAAATCATTTTTTGATCCTCAGGAGTTAGGGATGTATTTGATTCCAAGGAGGAAGACATATCCTTATAAAGAGCGTTTAAGGTCTCCATCAGTGAGCACCCAAAAATTCAGAAACTTAAAACACCAATCTTAGACTCTTTCCAACCGGAGATCGGAACCACCCACACAACACCAATTGTAATTTGCTTAAGATCAGAGAAACAAGAACTCCAAATCTGATTGAGGGGACTGGTTGAGAAATTCATAAGGCAAATAGAGCCTTTACTCCTCCAAGCCATTAAAGCCGTCACAGTCCCTTCCACAAAGCTTATTGAACGAGCAAGAACCACACTTACCCGGAGACAAACCCAAGTCGCAGACAAGCTTGAGAAAAAAGCAACAAAACAGGAACTTTTCCGCAGATGCTTGATGAGATGCAAAACCCGAAACCACGCCCGAAAAACTGGTCAAAAACGAATTATATTAGAAAATTTTGCAAATTTATACTAAAATTTTATTGGTCCAGACGAATTCTATCTAATCCAAACAAATCCATTATAAATTATATTTGAATTAGTTACATTCAGTTCGATATGAAACTTAAATGCCAACTCTAGCAGCTCAGATTAACTGAGCATGAGATGGAGGGCCATCTATTTCTAAGGATAAATTTGTAATTTCAACAGCTTCATGAGATCTAGCAAATTATGGCATTTTTTACTTTTCTCACCAACCATACAATTTTTTTATGTTAGGCCTGCAGACCAACTTGATCTTTTCAACTCAACATTGAAATTTTTATATATTTACTTTGTTTTTTTATTTTTTTGTCTAAACCATGATATTTCTGAGCGAGTCTACAAACTCACGGTTGACATCTTTAAATCGTTCTTAACACACCCAGACTATTTCTCATTCGAGCCGGGTAGGATCACAAGGGTGGCAAACTCTTTCAACCAAATTTTAAGAATGTTGCATTTCCTAAGACTCGAACTCGACACCTCAAATTAAACTGAAACAACTCATTATTAATTAATCAACGCGTTTGGTGGTATATTTGTTCTTTTTTCATTATATATGCATGTAATACCACTTTCTAATGTGTTACAAAAAATACTACTTCTAAAATAAGTGAATACTTTGTACTTTCCACAATAATTCTATATAAAAATATGAGTAAAAAAGTATAGTTTATCTTCCACCTAATATTTTTAAGGGAAATTTTCACATACCCACTGTGATGTATTGACTTAAATCAAGTGATTATTTAGTTTTATTTTTCAAATCAAACAACCGTCAAAACTTTTAATAACTTATTCCGTCAGTTAATTATAACGGTAAATTGGTCTTTCTCATCATGTGTACTGCACATATCATAATTTTTTTTCTAAAATACCACTTTTACCCTCCGTTGTTCTATTTCCAGAATCATCAACAACTTGAAGATTCTGGCGCCGGGAACTTCAAGTTTTGATGATTCCGGTGCCGGAATGTGGAAAAAATTTCACAACTATAAAAAATTAAATTTAAAAATGGATATTATATCATCATAACCATAAATTTGTTTCGCAAAAAGAATAAAAAAATTCAAATTTCGTAGATGGAGATCTGCATCGCAATCTAATGAAACCCATGTACGAAACCAAACAACATGATGATACATAATGAACTCGATAGAGAAAGTTCATCACTGATGAATTTCAAAATGCATAACAGAGATGAATGAATAAGCAAAGAAATTCTAAGAAGAGTGAAGAATTAATCAATAAGACAGGTATGCATGTACAATTTCACAAAATAATACGTACATGTTAACTAAATTTCAGAAACAAATTTCAAGTGAAACTCTCCTTGCTGTATTTAACTACATATCATAGAAATAAGAAGAAATGACTAAACCCATTTACACCAGTGCAATAATCAAAACCATTTTCACAAACACCATCAACAAACACTCTAAACCAAACCCATTTTCTTTTTGAACCAGACCCATTTATTTGTTTCCAGATCTGATTATGATGGAGAAGAAGTGAAGACCTCCAAGCATAACCCACAACATCTTGCAACCATCTCCGTCGGAACCCTCCGTGATTCCGCCCTAAATCCGCTCTGATATGTAGTTTTTGGTGCTGATATTTCCTAGGAGCTTATCGGTCCCGTTCTTCCTCGCCTGCATTGCTCGTCGCGTCCGGAAAGGCACTATTGCTTGCCATCTCCGAAAATCCACTCAATATTTTGAGGACTCTTTTGTGAAATCCTCTTCTGATTCCAATATTTTAATTGATGTTTCACTTATCAGTGTATTTGGAGAAGGCCAAAAGGAAGATGGAGCAAAGAGAAAGATACATAAATTAAATTTCCTGGAAAGAATAATATAAAAAAATTATTTTTGATAGAAGAATGAAAGGTAGAAGACACAAGAAAATGAGGGCATTTTGGTCACTTTATACTAAAGTTAACACCATCACTAACAGAATGGTCATGGGTAAGTATAGGTGGTTCTTTGATTTGAAAAATAAAACTAGGTAGTCATCTGATTTAAACTAATACATAATAGTGGTCACGTGCAATTTTTCCTTTTCAGAATCAGATGTTTGTGCAGCTATATCTTGTTTAGGAGGGCAGTAACTTCTTGTTGTCTTGTCATTATTTTAGAACTTAGATATGACAATGCAACATAGGATATATTTACTGTATTAGCATACTTTTCCTTGATTTCTTATTTTCTCCTGTGTTTAATACAGATAGTTAGTTACTAGTGTATTACTTATGTTCGTCGAGCTATTGTAGTTTACTACTTCCTTCGTACTAAAATAAGTGTTATACTTTCCATTTTTGTGGTAGTTGAAAATGTGGAAAAGCAACCCCAATCACTCTACCTATAAAAAGACTCATTCTCCTTCATTTATGAAAAATTTACGAATGAGTTCATCTACAAAATGGAATGACTATAATGTATTCTTAGAATGGAAATTATAATGGAGTATACAATGGCGTGACCAAAGAAGTTGCAGGGGTTAAAAAGAGAAGTAGTGTGACGGTAGATACTGTTCTGGGACCCTACAGACCTAAACATGATCAAGTTCAAGCATTGAAGGTTAGTGGAGCATGCAATGGCGTGAGACAAAAAGTTGGGTTGAACGAGACGCCAATAATTAAGTTGATAGCCATTGACCGACACATGTACATGGCAATTGCACCTGATCCCGACATTCTAATCCGAACTTCTGGTGAGACCCGCCTGAGCAATTTCCTTCTCTGGCAAACTACTAATTGTCCATTGTATTCTCCATCTGCTCCATGGCCGCAGATTGGTCTACGGCACTTGGTGTGGGCAGTGTTGAACTTCCAGAGACACCATTCTCATATACAGAATACGAAGAAACTGTTGTAACATTCTTACATGTTATTGAAGAGTTGTGCAATGAGTATCGTGAGTTGCATGAAGCTTGAGCTCTGGATCTCTTCTCTTGTTAGCACCATTAAGTTATGGTGTGTACTCCTATCGTTGTGGACGTCACAGAACTTCAGTGGAGCCATCAATGTTTATGAACACTTGTGAATCACGCACTGGTTCACAGGATCATTGCGGAGGAAGGTTGACCTTCAGTTTGGCTCTACCCTTGTAATTATTTCCATGCTTCTTTTGTTTTGAACATTATAGTTTTGGTGATCAAGGTACCATCTTATAACTACCGCCTATATACTAATATGGAAGTCTTGAAACATCGTAAGTCTCTTGCACTTTGCATTGCAAGAAACTCACTTATGGTTTTCGCTCTTTTTTGGTTTTTTTTTCTATATTCTTTGGTGTATATGTTCATTATAATCAAGTCTGCTAGCATCCTGATCATGTGCCTCTAGACGAACTAAGGTTACTTTCTGATGGTGATGCTGCATCCTTTTCAAATTGTTGAAGGTACATCCGCAAAGCAATTTTACTTGGTACTAAATATTTATGGCAGGTTTGTTATCGTTTAGTTGTGTAACTTTCTCTATGGCAGATATGCAACCAAAGATTTTGTTCATATGACTTTTGTGTCACCGATGGACTATTCATAGATGATACTTTAATAATTTGCATTGATCACTTTTGCTGTTATCTTTTTGGTGGTTTAGTAGTGCCCTAATTCATACACGAACGTAGCACATTCTAATTAATAATTACCGAGTTGGCATGTCGTTATCCTTTGGCAGTTCAGTGGGACCGTAATTCATCAAGGATTGTGTGAGTTTCAGCGATTCAGTGTTCTGTGGTGATGTCCGTTATTAGGCATTCTCGTCCTGAACGTTTGTGGTTATCTTTTGGCGGTTCATGAGTAGCTCCCTAATTCATAGTAGCCTAGTAGGAATGTTTAAGAGGGTTACTGTTTCGTCGGTGATGTCCTCTATTGGACATTCCCATCCCAAACGTTTGTTGTTATCTTTTGACGTTTCAGTAGCACCCTAATTTGTCATCAATAGATGTAAAACCAATAGAACAATTACCAAGGCGGCCATTGTGTTATCTTTTGGCGGTTCAGTAGAACCCTAATTCATCCATGAGATGCTTGAGAGTGTCCGTGGTATTCTCACTTCGATGTGGAACAACCCGATAATCATAGATCGCACAAATTCTTGTATTGGTGCCGAATAACACAGACAATTTACTTATTCAAATACTTCTACAAACAAGAGGATAGAATTGGTACATTTGAATGTAGACACAACTACTTATTGAATTACAAACACTCAATATGACAAGTGCTTGATTACACTTGATCCTTTGAGCTTTCAATTTTGAGTCTCAGTGTTCGTATGCTTGTCAATCAAAATAACTACTTACTGAATTCCATGATTGCCCAAACAGAGAGTGTCACACAAACAACTTTGAAATTGGAAAATCCAGAGTCCTTGTACAAGGCCTCAAATTCCTTCTCTGTCCTCCCTTTCCCTCCAAGATGTAATAACATGACATTAATGTCAACACTTGAAACATACTTGGAAGCCATAGTTGAATCTGGTACTTTTGGCATTACCAAATCTAGTACTATAACTTTCCCATTGTTTGGTAGAACTTCATAGCATTTCTTCAAAACTTTTATATATTGTTCATCGTTCCAGTTGTGAAGTGTATCTTGCGTAACCATAACATGTTACAATATAAAGTAACTATCAGAGATCGAATTGCCGTGCATTACAAGAAAAATGCTAGTTTTTTTTTTTTTTTTTTTGAGACGGATGAAGTATTTTGAAAAATTACTACAGTAACTGATTCTTTTATCAAAATAGAAAAAAAACCACTCATTTTGAGATAGATGAAGTATTTTGAAAAAGTACCTTTATGATTATTGCGTATGCCTTTGGAATGTCCGAGAACATATCTCCTCCAACATGCTCAATTCCTGCATATGAAAGATAGAATGTCAACTATAGATTACTTGCATTAGCGTTGAAGCATAATATATGATTTGTTATTAGTAGCGATTCGTGCAAATATGTCATGTTCGTGTTGTGTTACACGTCAAAGATGTGTTGCATTAACACAAACACAATACATTTAATAATCGTGTTTAAATATTAAATACTAACACGACACATTTAATACTCGTGTACGTATGTCGTGTTCGTGTCTGTTGTACCCAAAAGATGGATAAAGTGAGTTGCGATTGATAGTACTCTTATTCTTTGCTTCCACTTTGTTACTTTAGTCACTACATTAACCATGCTATCGTGCCATGCATTTCCTATAAGTTCAACTCAAACGCGACACGATTATTAATTGTATTGAATTATTCAAAACAAACACAACACGATTATCAATACATTGTGCGCAATGGTGGAGATAGGGGTTGGCTATATTATGCAAGGGCCTAGCCCAACTTGATATATAACATATTTTTAATGGTTAAATTATTGATGTTGATGTTTTAATAAGTAGTCTTTGTGTCTCTCACACGTATAATTAAAACAAGAGAGTTCAAATTAATACGTTTTCAAATCATAAAGTTGATTAAATTTTCAGTTTAAGGGCAAAAACTTAAGAAAATGTGCTCCACATTCGACAACTTGCTTTTCCATTGGTCGTGCCTCTCTACAGTTAAATTGTGTCGTGTGACCTATTTTGTGTCAAATTGTCAGCTCTAGCCATACACATATATGTATGTACATATATACATACCTGGATAATAAGGGACTGTTTGGGTAATATGAGGCAAATCAAAGTTAATGACCTTGATGGAAGGATATTCGGAAATGTATCATGTTGAGACATTTTTCAGTTCCACCACCTACATATACCAAGGATTTTAACCCTTCAAATCCCTTGTAAACCTCAATAACTTTCTTCGTGACTGTGTTCAGTGGAGGAGCCAGAAAGAAAGTGAAGGATAGGCCAATTTTTTATATTCAAAGATCATAAATTTAATTAGTGCTTTTTTATATGGTAATATCAATTTATTCCCACTTCAACCATATTTTTTTACCTATCAATCTAAAAAACGTACCTCACATCGGTTGGGTTTAGTCGAAAAAATTCTTTCGGTTCTAGCCCTAAAGTTGTATCCGGATAACTAAAAAGAAAGCAAAGTAAATTGAACAGTTAAGTTTCACTGACATAAATTATAACCCACCCATTTCAAATGTACCGGCTAAGTTATTCCAAAACTTACATATATATTGGTTAATCAAAAGTAAATGTTTTTGCTCAATCAAAAGTTGGTATATGTTTTGACCCAAAAGAACTATAAAAATGAAAATGATTCGTTCAAAATCTAGGTCCAAATATGATATATTTTTTTGTTCAGTTCAACCCATAACATAGGCCTTTAGTTCATGCTTTTTTACCACTATACGAAAAACACTTATGTAACCAAAGCTCATACATGATATATATATTTTTGGGGCCATGGCTTCACCAATGACTGTGTTTGTAAGTTCAAACATAGCCCTATTGAAAACCTCATTGAATATGGGATCCTTGTCCATGTACTCAAAAATAGACATGCCATGAACTCTCTTGAATATGTTACCACCTTCAAGAATGGCATCTCTGGCATGTAAGCTATACATATATATAATACAAAAGAAAACACAAGAAAAACAACAATGAGAAACATGATTAAGTAATAGATAATTAATGGATAATATTGTAGCTATTAACCAATGCATGTTGGTTCAAACGGTTGATGCATTTTGGATTCTCTTTGAGGTCTCGGGTTCGAGCTTTCTTGTCGACAGTATGAGGTGAGATTTATGAGTTTTAAGAGAAAGTTAGCAACTAACAGGGTGACGACACAGGCTTTCGCAGGCCTGCTGTCATGCTTGGCTTGCTGTCATGTCATGCCCCAATGGAGTCTCATATTTACTTCACTCACCTCTCAAGATAATTAATGGAGCACCACATTTACTTTACTCACCTTCCAAGATTATTATTTCACGCTCCCCTAGCATGGTCATCACTTTAGTTTGTACGGGTTGTTTAGAGTTTTCACTTTCATAGTCCATTTTGGGACTCTTCACTGTTTTTTTCTTTTAGATCTGAGACCTCTCTTTGTAATTTGTATCTTGAAATTTTTACTTGAATACTAAAGTACTTATCGCCGATATAAAAAAAAAAAGAATTTTAACTTCATGTTTATGACATGCTAGTGTTTATTATTACTTTTTCTTATAAACATGTTTATTATTACTTACCTAGCCTCCATAGTGGCTTTGTGACTGTCAAGAGCTATCATGGATGCCAAGGAAGGTTCACCTTCTCCAGCAAAGAAGTTTGTCGTAGGTGTGAGTCCATAAACCCTCTCAACCTTGCCATCTTCTAGGGTTTGAAGCATATGTTACTTAAAATATAAATGTACAACGAAAAGTAAAAATTCAATTTCCAGTCCCCCATATGGACAAATTTAGAGTTTATGTTCCATCGGGCAAATAACAAGACAAGTTATTTATCAAACTATTGATACGAAAATCAGAATTATTGTGGAGGAAGAATTAAAATTTCAATCAAAGAATAAAATCAAATTAAAAAATGTTAAAGGATAAACATGATTTAAATATATTTGACTAGTGCAACATTGGAAGAACTAGCGGCGTTGATTGGGTCATTAGCTCGCTTCCTCTCCAATTCACCTCTCAGATCAACTTGGTGAGTGGAGTCTTCAGGGAGCATGCCCTTTTTCAAGACTTCTATCTCTTTCAATTGTGATTGCCAGCGGTGTTGGAACGATGGATTTCACGTCGTTCCCGACAATGACACCAATTGATTTGACTACTTTTTTTTCAAATCAAATTCCAAGTTCTAAGCGTCATCATTTAAGTCGTCTTATCCACGGTCAAGGTCAAGTCAAGGTGTCAGTCAAAGTCTAAGTTCTAGTCAGGGTCCGAGTCAAAGGTCTAATTTCAAGTTCAGCTGAAATCCAAGTCAAAGTATGTTCTGGTCTGATGATGTCGACAATCCAAATCTTGATTGATCTTGTACAAAGTAGTGCACCGTTAAGCTGAGTCCTAAAAGTGAGCATAGAAAACAACCTCTGATGTGAGAATAAGAATATCTCATAAACAAGTTTATAAACTTAAGTAAAAGAGTAGTAGATATTGTTGGAGAGGGATGGGGATGTACTAAGAAACTACGATTTGCTTAATATCTATCTTGGACTTTTTATAAACAAGTGCAATTAATATTTTAATATACAAAAATGTTAAATATAATACAATTTTCTTGTAGAAGTGCCAAACTGCCAATGCATGTGCAACTCTTCCGCATACTATGAAGTATTGAAATTTAAGTTTTGTATTGTTTTATGAAATGATCCAACCGAGGCAAGCGTTGCACTTGTTAAAAAATATAGAGAATTATGTTTAATATTTTT
>JAYMTA010004123.1:0-13086 GCA_036897625.1 Pelargonium cotyledonis | reverse complement strand
GACGTGGATCACTGCTACCACCTCACATTCGAAGACCTATTTTGACTTAGTCAAATTCCCTAGCATTTGGGGCAAAGAAGACCTAATTTGGACTTAATTAGAAACCCTAACCCTTGGATAAGAAGACTAGATGACGACGTATCGGACCTTGAATTGACTCAGGAAAAATTGTCAAATCACATATGAAGCAACCCTTTCACCTAAAAATTGGTGGTAAGTGATTTGGTGTACCATTCGGGGGAGTGGGATGTTGTGTGCTGTTGACATGATTTTAGACTAACTGATGCATACTATCATAATCTTGTAACAAAAAGTCTGTAATCATATCATTTCCAGTCATGATCCCTAATAGCTTATGTAGTGAGGATATCAATACACACAAGATTCGTGTTAGCTAGATGCCTCCTGTCTGTTATTATTATTTGTATCTTTCCATACTCATATGTATGTTATACTCATTAAATCAAAATGGTGTATGATATGCCATCATGCTTTAACCAATTTTATGTATTTGGTGTTAAAGGTTATTTTTATCTTGCATAGGTTGGATATATGTATTGGAAATGGCTCTGAAAGTTTACTCCTTTGGCTTTGTGAATTATTGGAGAGATGGACAAAATCGCTTCGATTTCTTGATTACATGGGTAATAGGTAATTACTCTGAATAATTATATCCTGGATTCCTTTTCCACCTTTCCATTTTGTTAATGTAAGGAGATTTGCGTGTGCACAAATTTCTGTCATATAACCAAGGAAGTTTAATGATGAATGATGCGCCACTATTTTTGTAACAATACTTATTTCTTGTGTGTCCCTCTCTTGAAATTAGTTGATTGATGTAACCAATTTTTTATGATTTTAACACTTATTGGGTCAAATTGTGTGCATTGAGTTTCAAATATACATCTACAAATTACTATACCTTTTTTTAAAAAAAAATTTTAATTTTTTTTTATAATGGCTCTTAAATTTGTTTTTAATCTTCCATGCAATGTAGTTTTTGTCATTAGCACTTGAATAATGATACAATACCTTCACAGAGGTTGAAAGGATCTTGATTAATGGCACAAGATGTAATTGACTGTGTTATTATTATCACTTAAATGCATTTAATTACCAGATGTGTACAACAGCATCTTTCATGCATACTAGGGAGTAAATTGGACTGTTATTTTTTCTTCTTCAATAATCTTTGCACGCAAAATTCTCAAAACTTTGGTGGATTTTCGCATACAACATTTTGGGTTGCTATAGTTATGTCAGGGTTGATAAATGACATGAATATCTAATGGTTCAATTTGTATGAGAACTTGTAAATTATTTATATGCTAGTGTCCTTGGCATGAAATAGAGAATTACCGATAAGCTTATTATGTGCATCTGTTGTTTTTTTACTTCAATATATTAAATTGTTATGGAATTTAGACTTTGTTTGAGCATTCAGATATTATACAAATTATAATGTGGATTTATTAGGGTGCATCTATCTGTTTGTATCATGTAACAAGACAGATGATACTTCTGTTTGCAGTTATTGGAGAAACTATAACTTTTGTGGCTCCGAATGGACTGACGTTTCTTTCAAATGGAGAATGGTAAGCTCAGTATTTCATATATTATTCATCTCATCTATATTTTTATTTCCCCAAATTTACTGTAGTATTTTCCCAGGCAATCATTTTTTACTGTATGATGATCCTCAAAGGAATTGTCATATTTTAGTGGTAGTTTGCTTAGGCTTTATCAGTAATGTTTTGGTCTATCATTTCTTATCTAAAATTCCAATTGAAACGTGAATGCAAAATTCACCAAAGATCAAATGAAGTCCATTTAGTGTTGGACATAGTGGTTAGTGGTTTCTAACTATTGGGTTTAAGGAATCCTAGAATTGGCTAAAATAAAATATTTAAACAAAATTGCATAATTAAAAAAATGATTTAAAAGGAAAGATATTGGTTAGACATGCATGCATTTAAAAGGGGATAAAAGGATTGAAAAATCTGACATGGTGCATAAATAGAGATGTTATGCCCATTGCAAGAGTTGGCTAATATTGAAATCGGAAACAGAAATCTCAATCTTTGGGAACAACTAAGTTATATTCTAAATAAGGTATAGTCGAAAAGTCTCATAAATCATGGTGATGCGACTCTCTGAGTCGGGCCAAAGTAGCACAGTAGTATACGTTGTCGTCTTGCCTGTCAATGTATTTTCCTAAAATGTTTCCCGTGTTCATGGCTGTGTTTCTATGGACTGCCTCGGACTTGAGATTAAGTATGTCGATCAGGGGAATCCAAAAAACAAGAACTCTAGAGAGAATTCTTTGTAGCAAAGTGTATTGAAAAAGAATAATGAAATGATCTTACACTGGCTTTCCTCTTTGAGAGGGGATATTTATACTCTCAAAACTTACTTGATGACACAACAGCTTTTGTATGGTTATTGGTGATGTGGGGCCCACTTATGAGCTTGGGTCCTAGCTTCCCAAACACGCCATCCGTGGGTGTTGGGAGAGTCTAGGAACCTCCGCTTATCCTTCAGGTGTCGTGGGAGGTTTGCGGAACTTCTTGGAGCACCTACTGCTTCGAGTAGTGTCTAGAGCCCCTTTGTAACCTCGAAGACACTGAAGGTGTTGGAGGGCATCATGGACATGTCCTCGGTAGTTTTGGAACCTTTGGAGACATGAAATATGGAGGATGTGTGATTGACGTGTTTGGATGGGTAGAGCATACCGCCTGATAAAAAACAGGACAAGGAGTGTGTTGAACTTCGTAGACACCGTTACAAGGGATGACCTATAGGAGCCCCCTATAATTACTAAAGCGTGATTAGATTATGAAAATAACTCCAAAAATCAGATAATCTAGATTGAACAAAACCCAAATGAAATACTGGCAGCTAGAACACACGGAAGACACAGTCTTATTATATGGGAGCACTTAAGCTGTTCTAAATAAGGCATTATCGAGAAATCCCATAGTCATGGGGTTCTACATATCTCAACAACATGAATGGAGATGCTGGAAGCATAATAGAGCAGAGCCGGCATATTTTGGAGATCTTCAGTGGTAACAAAATAGAAATGATATGTATCTCTTAGGGGTGCTACTTAGTTTATCCACAATCCAAGAATCAAGGTTCAAATTCTACTTGGTTCTTGGTTTATTATATGAGCTGGGAGTTAAAATTGCATTAAACCTTTGATTTGGTTTGACTGATAAAGCTAGTTTTCTGACTAGAGCAACTTTGATTCAATCATGTGCCAAAGAAGGTTTTTAATGAGTGGTATGGAGTGATTTTAAGCTATGGTATCCTAATTGGGAACTTAATATTCTAAGGTTCACATCCTCACTAATGTTTCATTAGTTACTGGTTACTCTCAATTAGAGCATCTCCAAACCCATGTTCATGGAGGATGAGCGTTTAACTCGTAATATGACCTGAATTGGTTCTTTCTTGTAACAGGATCCGCTACCTTCTTCTTGCAAGAATGCTACGGTTAATAAGGATCCTTATGCACGTCCAACGCTACCGAGCCTTTGTAGCTACTTTCCTAACCCTCATACCAAGTTTGATGCCATACCTTGGGACCATATTCTGTATCCTATGCTTTTATTGTTCTCTTGGTGTACAGGTAAATTGGATACTTTCTTCAACCATTTGCCAATGACAAAGTTGCTCAGTATATGATTATATTGTAAATGCTTCTTTCAACTGTTCTGTTTCATCGCTAGTGCCTAAGGTTGTCTTTAACTTCTTTGTTTAGGTTAATGGTTATGACCTGTGATTTTCACTCATCTTAGTGTTTCATTAAAATGGACGCTTACCCTTCCAGTTTTTTTATTTTTTTGTGCTCGGCACTTCCCCTTCCAGTCGCTACAACAATATTTGACTAACTTTTGGTTTGTAGATTTTTGGAGGGATTGTCAATGCTGGGAATGCCAAATTGGAGGGAACAGATCTTGCTGAGAATGAGTATCCTTATCTATTGATGATTTCATTTTTCAACTCATTAACTTTTTATTTATTAGCTGATTCTTAAATACTACAGTAGCATTTTTTTCCTGGGATATCCTGCCTATTGATTTGATATTGCTTCCAGAAGGTTTCATCATTATTTCTTTTAGTTACTTTCTTAACTTAGTTAGCTATCTACTTTTTAATTTCAATGACTACCCAAATGGGATGGTTACTCTTTTCAACTTGCTAGTAATGGGAAATTGGCAAATTTGGATGCAGGTACTTTTCTATCACAGTTATACGATATTTTTGTACAGATTTCCAGTCAGTGATATTATTAGATTTAGTGCATAAAGAGGATATGCTAACCAGATCTGTTCTTTTGTAAATTTGTTTAGATAACTGGCTAGTAGCCAAAACATCATTTTGTTTTGCATATATTTCCTTTTTCTATTTTTATGCACGGGAGCACTAATCATCTGCAGTTCACCATTTCAGAGCTACAGAGAACTGACTGGAACTTCATGGTCTCTTGCATATTTTGTCAGCTTCTACCTTTTAACTGTTTTGCTGCTTTTGAACTTGGTAAGTTTCAATTAATGCTTCTTCAATTTTATCTTTACCTTGTCCATCATCCCCTGTTGATACAATGCTTGTCATATCTGCCGTTATTTTTGCTCCATTACTTGAACCGCCAGACTTTATGTTCGTTTAGTGGTATGCTTGTCATACTGTACTTTTTTATTCTGTAGTTTTTGACAGGGAAATAACTAATCACAAAACTCTGTTGCTCCTGTAATTTCAGGTCATGGCTTTTGTCTTGGAGGCATTTTTCGCTGAAATGGAAATTGAGGAATCAGAAAAGTGCAGTGGAAGAGACGAAGAAAAGGTAATCATGCTATCTGGATCTGGCACTGCATAAAGAGAAGTCCACATGTAAACACAATGAATTGAACCATATGGGAGGGTGGTTCTTAGCAAAGCCATGACATTGTTTGTTATTGGAATAGGGCTTTTCAACACCATAACATTTTAGCTTGTGACCCCACGCACATCTTGTCTGAAACTTAAGTGCCGCTTGGATTTTTTTATAAAAAAAATGGAACGGGAATGGGGATGACTGATGAGATTCTCATTTCATAGCCATTCACGTGACCAAAAGGTTTTGATACGTACATGATGAATTGGAATCTCATTCCCATTCATTAACAAAGATTTTTATCCAGACGTTATCTTAAATCATTTATATGTTAAAGTTATTCTGGCTTTTGCCGAATTTATTGGTTGCATTTTCTAATTACCATAATGTTAAATATGTCACTTGGGTCATTTATTTTGTATCTACTTTATTATGAATCCAACACAATGTTGTATTTTTAATATATAGGAAGAAAGAAGGGGAAGACGCCGATATGTACGGTACCGGTATGTATCTTTATGGAGTTTTCATGGTTCTTAAAACTTATTTTCTATACATTTCACCTGGTAACAACGATTTAAAGTCCACTTCTGTTTGGTGCAGTACAAAAACACGGAGTCAAAGAGTTGATCTCCTTCTCCATCACATGTTGAGTTCAGAGTTGGATAAAACAGAGCGCTCCAGTCCATAAAGACTGTTTATTTCCCTCTCTGGTATTCCTACTATATATTTCAGTTTCTCTTCATTTGTCCCTTTTACTGCGCAAACATGATCCACACTGTGTACAGGCAAAAAATTTTCTCAGTAGAAGTCTTTATTTAGTGCATCTTTCAGTGTTGAGCATCATTAACTTCATAAAAATGACTACCCTCTAACTGAAAGTGTCTACTCTCTAAACAAATTGTGCAAAATAAGAGTCCACTTTCTTTTTTCATGAATTTAGTTATGCATATATTACCAACAATATCTCTACTAAGAAAATAATCCTATGTGAATGAAACATGTGAGTTGAAATGGATTATAAAGCATTGCAATATATATTACATGTATTAGATATAATAACCCTAATCATTTTGTTTCATTACTCTTTTGCAATTGTGCACTTCTGAACAGGGAGAAGAAATGGGTGTGCAAAGCAAAAATTGAAGACTTTTCACTCTCAGGCTTTGGTGCAAAGCGAAAAAAGGTTAAAGTTAGTCTCTCCAAAGAGAAGTTATGTGATTGCATGCATCTCCACACAAGATACCAATTGTTTGCTTTTCAAGTTTTTTGTGCAGTCTTTACTAGTTTGTTGCTAATATTGTTTTCATTTGCCAGTGGAAGAGAGGTGTTTTTATTCTACGTTTTAGATGTGTGCTCTGAATCATATACTATAATCACCCCTTCATTGTTCTCACAACATATTTTAATACAAGTAGCAATAACATCAACTTAAAATTGCTATTCTGATGAATCAATTGTATACTATTTTGTTGTTCGTTTGCTACCAATAAGTGGTATTTTTGTCGCAAATATTATCGACAATAAGCAACTCTTGGTTCTTGTTTGAAAGTCCCTAACCCAAAGGGGGAACTGGGAGCAGCTTCAATGCATTACAAACAAGTGAACCACTATTCAAGCAAGACATAATTAACAAAAATAAGTTGATATCAAGAAAACTGCATTGGAAATCAATTAGATGTATCAAGGGATTATCTAAATGAGTCCAAAATGTAGATGATTTTTTGTTTGTTTGTTTTGTTTGGTGCCCTGATATGAACGATATGGGCTATATAGCTACATCTAGAATCCAAAACACTAAATGTGCTAATTAATGATCTCTTTTTTCTCAACAGTTTACCCAGTTCCATCAAAATTTATATAGCAACACTTCAGGCTTCGCCACCAATATTGTGCCGCCTCCACTGCCTTCTTATTCACTACTACATCCATGCATATCATATCATGCTGCAATTCGAAACTGCTCACAGTCTGTTGATCCATTTTTGGTGAAATAGGTTACCAGCATATTCATCATCTTAGCTACTGTTGACCTAAATTCATTCGTGCACTTTGCAGCACCTGCACTGCCTTGGTTTTCCCCTTTCACAACAGACCCTACCCTTGCACCTTCCGTGTATGCTTTACATGCTCTCAGAATATCACATGCACAATTGCGGAAGTGTCCAGCAACAAACTCTTCAAAATGCTGCAACATAGTAAATGGGGAATATCAATCACCAGCTGGAGTGAGTTAAGAGTTCATCAAAAAGAAACGAAAAAACAATTGGTAATTAACTCTAGAGAATCATTTTCATTTGATCTTTCTGCTGTGATTCGACAGCATTCTAGCATAAAAATTCCAGTCACAACAAAAAAGGGTTTGTGCAGCACTGAAGTGATCTGATAGGGTACATCAAGTACTTGATTATTCACTTTCAGAAATGTTTGAAAGGAGCTGAGCATGATCAAGACTAAACTCGATATTACAACCAAAATCTTGATAGCAGAATTTAATTAAGCTTCAATGCACCAGAAAAAAATGTAAATAGCCAATCAATATAGTTGATGTTGTCATACCTTTGGTGGCTTCCTGACTGTATAAATCATTGTCTTGAGGGATAAAACAAATGCATCCTCGCTGTACTTATTTGATCTCGTGTCCCCTTCCGCCCCAAAATATGTTTTTTCATATCCAGGCTCATTGTAAAAGGGCTCCGCATTCAGGATCAGAGCTTGTATGGAGACTAAAACTTGTAGCATGGTCGACTTCCCTGGTATCCACATTTCAGTCTGCTTACCGGACCAAGTGCCCAAAAGACTAAGGCAAACTTTCCCACAGTCATACAAATTTGGGTTCAGACGAAGGCCACCAGAATAATAGTACACCATCTGATAAAACATTTTCAAATTCTATTAGGTCGTGTTTAGGAACTTGAATTTAATTTGAATTTCATCATTTGAAATTTGAGATTTGAATTGTGGTATTTCAAATAGAAATATAATGTTTGGGAAATAAGAGTAGTCAATTGAAATCCCATATTGTAGGGATGTTTTCAATACTAATGGATTTGAGCAAGATCCAAATACAAATACAAATCCAAATTCTTTGAGTATTCAAATGTTGGATTTGGCTCAAATCTACAATTTCAAATGAAATCGTTAAATCCAGACAGAGCATTACTTGCAATGCAAGAATATTATAACTTTAAAACCAAAGCAATGCCACAAAACACATACTGGTGGTGCATCGGGATAGTTGGTAGGGAAGAGACAATCGAAGACAAAAAGGCCATCATGGTAAGGAGTGCCTTGTGGTCCAATAATGACAGCCCTCAATAGTTCCATCCTAGATTCATAAACTCTCACAAAAATCGTATCTGTAAAAGCAATATCAGGGAGAGTACAAATTAATTAAACATACTAAAATCCTTATCTTTGAAAGAAATGTTTAAGTTCAAAATGACAAGCTGCAGAAAGTGAAATATTCCTACTCTATCTTTATTATGCTTTAACCCTTTCAATTATAAAGCTGTGCTCAGTGCTTTGGTGAATAAATTTCCAACCTTGAAGCATGCTCCTTGGTGATACATCTTTAAGCCACTTAAGTCTTTAAGAAAATAAAATACTCAATTCCTTCCAAAATGAGTGCCCACTTCCCTTTTTTTAGAGTGTCCAAGTGTTGGATACGTATCAGACACGGGTACGTTGGGATGATGAAAGTGTCCGTGCATCATAAGTGTTTAAATATAAGCTTCTGTGTAGTTGAGCATATTTACTAAAACGTAAAATAAATATTTATTCCCTTACCACAACTTTCATGCCAGCCAAATTTATACTCCATTTAGTTTATTTAAAACAAAGCATATGACTTTCAAATGATACATTGGCACCTCCTTCATTAATATAAAATCCTAACAGGATCATCCACCCTTCCATAAATCCTAACAGGATCATCCACCCTTCCAGCGAAATACTTATATCTTCACTAGGCTCTTGATATCAGTATATAAACTAAGCATTATAGACCACACAAAAAAAACGTCAGAGCTCACCTGGTAAGTTTTTCTCTAGAATCTTCCACTCATCCTGGATTCTCTTTGCCCAATTCTTCGATGGCTATCAAGAAAAAAAAAACATGATAAGACACCTCCACAAAGAAATCCATACATATGCACAACACACATGCAGACACACAGAAACATAATTTTTTTTTTTTCAAAAAAAACCTGCTCATCTGAAAATCCCATGCGGCTATAATGATGGTCTGAAAAATCTTCCACAGTGTCAAATGGTTTAAAAGGTTGAAAGTTCTGCATAACTCCATTTTCCCCGACATCTGCTTTCACATCAGATTGCAACCCTACAGAAGTTGATGCACTGCTTGCTGAAGCTGATGAACTGCTAGCCAGAACAGATGAACTACTTGCAGTGCTTACAGGAACTGAGGAACTGCTTTCTGCAAGATCCCCAAAACTTGAAGTGCTTGTAGCAGCTGGTTTGTTGTCAGCTGGTTTGTTGTCAGCTGGAGCAGGGCTCTTCAACCAAGGGAGTGATACCTCTACTCCAGTAGGCAAATCCACATTATCAAACTGGGCTTGCATTTTCGAATAGTTATCTTCATACATGAAATCATCATCGTCGTCGTCATAATAATCTGAAACATATTCATCGTCTTCATCAAGATCATCACAGACATCATCAGCATCTTCAGTGTTGTCGTGATATGACAAATCAGAATTGGAGCAATTGACATTATGAATGGATTCTGAAGTTGAATTTTTAAGAGGATCTATGCTGCCTACTGATCCCTCAATGCTGTCAGAATTCCCCAAATGACTGACCGGAGCATCCTAAACAAACAAGGACAGAATTTCAAATTATCAGAAAGGTGTTAATAGAAGCATAAGATTAATCCAAAATTACATTTATGTTTTAATTATCAAACAGGAAGAACTAGAAAAACACTTGTACTTGCATAAGATACAAAATTAATCCAAAAATCTAGGGCGCACATAGTAAATAAAACACAGATTTATTGCTTGAAGCATGAATATAGATAGTTCATAAACTTCTTATCTAAATTAAGTTTGCAACTACGACAATTAAGGTAAACGAGGTTAATGCTTTACTAGAAGTTCATCTTCATCAGAATATAGTATGACTCTAACTGATATGGTATAAAGATAAGATACAACTTCAAAAGGCAACAGTATATCAAATCAATACCACCTTTATCAAACAATTATCGTTGCCACTGGTAAGCTTCAATCTAATCAAACCAAAGATATATGGTTCAAAAATAGATATATAAATAAAAACTATCCTCTTCCTCTGAGACATCAATTACTCTGTTACTTTTAAAAGGAATGTAATGTTATGACAACCTCCGGTTAGGATGACATCGTCACACGGCGTCACGGCCAAATAGGTGTTGACATTTGAAGAATTTATCGATGAACAATCAAATAAATTAAAAAAAAAAAAACCGAAGACAGACATTTAAGTCAGATCTGAAAACAGGCTGATGATGAAAATTCATGAGTTAGAAGATATATTCAAGATTTCTGACAAACCCACATCACCTTATGAGTAATATGTTCAACATTGGTAAGCAAACAATTGGGGAGGTTAAGGTAAACTCACTCAAGATGTATTTTGGCACCATAACGGAAGCATATGATAATACTAACTCAAAATTCCAACAGAGTCGAGTAAGGAAAACAGTAGGTGGTACCACTAATTAACTAGACAATTACTAGCCTGAATAAATGTAATTAAAAGCACAAGCAAGCATCCTTCCGGCCTTAGGTACTACAACATAGTAAAACTTATTCAATGTGTTCTACAACAAATTGTAGATTGGCAAAAGATATCACGATCTTGGTTCAAGAATCTTATTTATGGCTCCAAATACGACGACTTAGAATACTCACGGACATTCACACAAGTACATGATTTCACCAATCCACCAACATTCCTTGTATAGCCTCCAACTTATCCTAACTTTATATATTATAATCTAAAATAACAGTCAAAAGAAATTGAATTTGGGATCAAACTTCTGCAACAATTCATGATATGTTGCTGCCATGAGCCCTATAACCAGGAAAGTAGCTACTGATGAATCAGAGTGGGCAGCAATATCATTTGTTAAATGTCACGACCAAACTAAACTTGATTCCGCTAAAATAAAACATAATTGAGGAACACAGTACACAATCCAAACATACTCTTGTATAAATTTTCTCGTTTTCTCCTGAATAAAGATACAGTATTTGGCCATCATTTCCCACAATTTTCTCAACAAGCAAACAGAGAGCGCTAGACCTAAAAGGTCACATTTGCATGACAATTCTTGACTCGGCTGACCATGATCACTCAGACCAAATAGAAACCCAGTAACTGAAAAACCCTAATTTAACGACTCACGATCATAAACTAAAATCAAAGCAAACCCAGTAACATGATCAGGCAACCAAAACAGACCCACGAACTAAAAAACTCAATTGCAACAAAAATAATAATAAATGCATATTTTTTCGACGATCAAACGAAAAACAACAGCAATTACCTCGGGTTTCTTGAGTTTTTCGGCGATCGAAGCGCCGGGGCCTTCAGAGGACAAGTCTTCCATCTCAAGATCCATAGTGATCCCCAATAATCTAGAGAGAGAAACAAAATAGACCCACCCACAAAAACGTTAAAGATAAACTGTACGGTAATGCTGATTAGAAAAAAGAAAGGAACAGACGAGTCATGCAAAAAATCCTCCAATGGAAGCGAAGAAAATTAAAGGGTCTTCGTCAACAGAACAAAACAAAATCTCTTGGTTTTCTTCGGAAACTGTGCACAACACAAACAACGCAGAGAACACCCAAACAGAGGACTTTGTGCTGTGTTTTCTTTTTAGGGTGATTATCGTCCAATTCGCGCCTTATTAGGCAATTCTGCTATCTTGCGCTTGGGGAGGAACGTTAACCACTGTAACTCTCTGCATCAACTTCTGGCTGATGTGACACGTGGCACGATATGATTTGCCGGTGATGATCAGACTTCGCTAGCGGCCGGTGAGAGTTGTGTGTAGTTTGTGTTACGGTGGAGAGTGTTGTACAGAGTTACAACTCATGAGATACTGGAATTTGTGTGAAACTCTTGTGGAGACTGACTATATAACTGATCTCGTACTCGGGTTCAATCCTGGCCGTTGAATTGTTTGACTCTTTCTAGTTGATGATGAAGATTTTAATTTCATATTCGTCTTTATTATTTGAGTTTTGAATATTCTTTATGACCCAATCTATGGTATTTAATTATTTATGATTTTATCATCATCTATTACTCCTCGTAAAAAAAAAATTATTATTTTTATTTATTAAAGTGATCAAATAATTTCACATCACTAAAGACAGGAGATAAACACCTATGATTAGTATGACATATAACCAATTATTGTCTTAATGGCACACGTTTAGCTAATTGCTATGTAGTGTTGATAATAAATCACCGAAAAATCTCCAAATAATCTTAAAAGAGTACAAAAAGTATGATGAAGTTGTTGATAATTCACGTGAAGCTTAATTGAATTGTGGAGCGTGGTTGACAAAAGCATATAGCCAAGCATGACATATTTTAAACGGTTCAAGCTCTGCATGCTGCATAGGAAGACATCAATGCATTCAGTTTGATTATGCGAATTAATGTTAAAGAGTCTAAAATGGTGAAGTTGTTGTCAATCTGAATAGTGTTTTGATATAAACATTTTACAAGTGTTTCAATCGATACAGTTTGAATAAGAAGTTTTGATCGTCATTGGTCAGCAAATAAATATTATTTTACCGAGTTCAAACCGGGCCAATTTAGGGCAAGGCCAAGCTGCTCCGCACCGCGCAAGATTATAACAAGCGCGAAACCAAAACAACTCCCGCTCAAAATTGACGCGCAAACTTAAAAAACTTCCCCATTAACGATTCACGCGCAAACCCAACTGCTCCGCTTTATAATCAAAGATTCGATTCTCTCACCACAACTCCATCATCTCCTTCTCGCTTGACCTAAACCCATTGCTCGCTATCTGTTTGTGAAAATTCCCAGAGAAAACCCTAAACCCTACCAGTCATGTTGAGTCCAGTCGGTCCCGGAAAGTTCTACGGCAGCAGCCTCCCGCGCCCACGCCACTATACCAACGTGGGGCTCCAAGGGGGAGGGGGGGGGTCGCGGGTGGACCA
>JAYMTA010004122.1:0-13087 GCA_036897625.1 Pelargonium cotyledonis | reverse complement strand
GGTATGTGCAAAATGTGCATACTTTATGGTAGGTATGTGTAATTTTTCCTAGATAAAAACACCAGTGGTGTCGTTGCAAAAATTTTATCGATGCACTTTTTTAGCAAATCATTTACAAACTGTATTGATGTGGTTACAAATACCATTGGTGCACATTTTTAGTTTTAATATAGGTCACATACAAAATTTTATTGATTTGATTACATATATTTATTAGTGCGCGTTGCACATGCAGTAATAACACATGAAACAACCGTTTCCTAAAAAATAAAATAAAATTAGTGTTTGATTTTGAAGAGTGAGTGGTGTGGTGTGGTGTGAGAGTGAAACAAATACAAACGGAAGAAAGGAAAGAGGCTTTGTGAAAATACAAATAGCCTATGGTGGTCACGTGGCAAAATCCCAAAATGATTGTGATGTAGAGAGTTATGCTCCTACTTTCAAGGCCTCCTCAATAGAAACCCAACGGTAATCGGAAACCAACCAAAAACTTCAATTAACAAAAACAAAATATTAACAAAATCTTCTCTGCCTGATCAATGCAACAACGTGCGGAGCTATATTTTCTCTGACTTGGGTCGTGCACTTCACGTTCAGCTGATTTTTTTTTCTTTTTTTAATTTCCCATTAATTGAATTAAGGTATCAATTTCCTGATCGTCAAGCTCTTAAACCTTTGATCTTTACTTGAACTCGCTTTCGTTTTGGAAATGTTCATGTTGTTTGATTTCTGGGTTATCCTGATATAGTTTCTTTAATTCTGGTTTCAAAGCAACCCACATTGTCTGTATTGAGCTAAAATAGTATTTGGGTTTTTCTATTTTTCACAATTTGAGTTGTGGTTTTGATTTTGCCCAAATTCAAATGGAAAATGAATTATTTTTCTTGTTTAGTATGGTAAATTGTTATTTCTTTGGTGGATGATACATTGCCCTGCAGCTGAATAGGCTTTAAGGTTTAATTTTATTTTCTTGTCATGTCTCATTTTGCAGTTTCTTATGAAGGCTCACATTTTAGATGTTGTAATTTGAGGATTTGTTGGATGGAATTTGAGGTATGTTAACATTTTTTCTCATTATGAATTTGAGGTTGTTTATGTCTTTTGCTGAATTGACTTCGAATTCTCCAACTCCATGAACTGCTTCATATATTCTTGAATCACTTGTGGGCTTCCATTGGTCTTGCTGCCTCATTTGCTTCTGTTTTATCTCACTCGTGCAACTCGGTTCTTTGGAAAATAGAAAGATAGGAGGTTCAAGGGAATTCCGTACCATATTAACATTCCTATATGTAATGTGTACGTCCTTGTAAATCAGTAACAATCAACTATAATTTTGCTCTAGGGTACATGTAGATTTCAAGTGCATATATATCTTTTTATCCAATCCATTTGATTGCCATGAATTTCAATCTCTAGTTACATTAGGTAAGCAGCTGGTTATATCATATGTTTGAAAATAACCACATGTTCAACGGTTATTGCTTTCCTGACCTTGTATTCACATTTCAGGACTGCTTTAGCAAAATATTGGTGCTAGATGCCCTCCCAAGCATTTGATCATGAACTACGTATCTGATCACCGCAAAAAAGAATACGGAGGATTCAGAAACCCCAACATTACATTTAACGGGCATGCAATTGAAGAAGTGGTAAATAATAATGGCCAATCTAAAGGTAAGCAAAGCAGTTTTAATTTCCATGTTTTTCCTTGCTTGACATCAATCATTGCTGATCAAATTCAGACTCTCTCATTTTCCACCAGCCAAGAAGCGGGAGATTGTGGTGGAATGGCTAAACAGTATGCTTACTGATTTAAGTCTACCCAAAAAAGCTTCAGATGAAGAGTTACGAGCCTACTTGATTGATAGTTCTGCTTTACGTCAAATTTTGAATAGGATGGGATGTGACTCTATGAATGAGGTTAGTAAACTTGTTTCGGCGGACTCATACATTGAGTTGATTGTTGGTTTTGGTGTTTTACTTCTTCTTTTTTTGGTTTGTTTTTAATTTTATTCTAGGGAGGTGATACAGGTTCTTCGTCAGTGTCACACTTGGAAAATGTTCAAAGGTTTCTTGCAGCTATGGATAAATTTGGGTTGCCTAGGTTTGATATGAGTGATTTGGAGAAGGTATTTTTTTTCTGTATATTGTTTAATTATAATGATTTAAGTCTACCCATGTAAAACATGGACGTACACATGTTTTAATGCACGTATCATGCCAAATATTGGTCTTCGATCAATTGTGTTATGCTCCTCAGCAATTTTTTCTGGTTTTATTAATTTTCTGTTCTTTGATCCTCTCTCTTTCACTGTTTTGAATTTATTGTTGCAGGGATCTGTGACTCCCGTCATCGACTGCCTTTTAACACTCAGGGCACAATTTACACTAACTAATAAATTTTCCGAAAGCAAGAATGCATCTCGTGAGTTTATTTCTCCATCATCGAGAGAAGAGATGCTAAAAGTTTTGGACTCAAAATTCCGTCATACTCTGCATAGTCCTATCATGCAAGGTATGGTCATTCTTTTTGTCTCTCTCTCTCTCTCTCTCTCCCTCTCCCTCTCTGCACACACACACACGCACACGTGGCCACAGTCAATATTCTAGTTTAACTAGTTGTGAACGAGTGAAAGACGGGAGTACTTTATTCGTCAATGATAATAGTCGACTCACTTGACTTTCAAATGCTCTTTTGGTAACTCAAATAGTCTAAGATGGTGCTTTTCTTGTTTTAATGCCTAACTCAAGCACCGGTTGCATTATAAAGCAGGACATAAATTCCATGAGGTGTTTCAACTGAAACAAGGACGCTATGCTGACATTCCTGCCGCAAAGATTTCAGAGATGATGAAACCAAACAGTTTAGATGTAAAAAAAATTTCTTCCTTGACATTCCATCAGCTTTTAAATTTCCTTATGCAAACTTCTCCATATTGGACTTCCTTAATGAATCTAAGGACATTATCTTGTGTGCAGAATGCTCCAACACAATCACTTTTGAGTGTTGTCAACAGAATTCTAGATGAAAGCGTTGAAAGAAAGAATGGTGAAATACCTCATGTATGGCAATGGAAGGGTATATAGGTGTAAAATATAAGTATTTATGTATTTCCATCTGCATGTCTGTGAATACTAGCAACATAGATACGTACAAGCCAATGGTGTATTTTCTGACACCAACTCTTATTCCTCAGCGAGTGGCGTTTCTACTACGAAAAGTTGTTCAGGAGATTGAGCGTCGTATATCAACACAAGCGCAGCATCTAAAAACTGTATGTCCATATTCTGAATCTGATTGTATGGTTTTTGTTTGATGCTGTTTGCCAATGCTCGTATGGAAATATGTTTACAGCAAAACAATCTTTATAAGGCTCGCGAAGAGAAATACCAGTCGAGAATAAGAGTACTTGAAGCTCTTGCTGCTGGGATTAGTGAAGAAACTCAGGTGAAGTAAATAAAGTTTGCATCTGGTACCAATAAGTGTCTTTTTTTTTTTTTTTTGACGAATCACTTGTTATAGATTGTTGCGAACCAGCTTCAGAAAGTTCAGGTATAGTTCTAGTCTTCTAAAGTTCATATAGTGTTCAACCTTTTGCCTGTATACAACATTTCATGTTCCTTGTTTCTCCATTTTATTAAGAGGAATAGTCAAAGAATCAACACTTACTGAATGCAAATCCTTTCTTCGAAATCGTTTATTGACAAAATGTCTTCTTTTTCTTTTCTCATAGCAAATGGAGAAGACCAATACAGAAGAAAAGAGAAAAGCGGAAGATGAGGATGTGGCTAGATTGATGAAAGAGAAGGATCAGTACAATGTTGAGATATCGTCATTGAAGCAAGACCTGGAATTGGCCAAAAAGACTTACGAGCTGCAACGTTTGCAAGGGGAAACAAAAGTTAAGGATCAATACAACCTTGAAATTTCATCATTGAAGCAAGAACTGGAAATAGCCAGAAAGACCTTTGAGCTGCAACGTTTGCAAATGGAAGCACACATTAGGGATCAATACAGTCTAGAAATTTCATCATTGAAGCAAGAATTGGAGATATCGAAAAAAACATATGAAATGAAATGTCAGCAAATGGGAACACATGCTTACAATCAATGTGACCACGATCTCGAAATTTCTTCACTGAAGAAAGAATTGGAAATGGCCAAAAACAACTATGTGATGAAATGTGCTGAAATGGAAAAACAAGCCAAGAATCATAACTATCCCACAATTTCATTCCCGCAACAAGAGTTGGAAGTAGCCAAAAAGAAGTATGAAATGAAATGTTTGGAAATGGGAACACAGGCTATGGATCATAAAAATATGGAAATTTCATTGTTGAAACAAGAATTGGATGCTGCCAAGAAGTATGAAATGCAATGTTTGGGAAAGGAAACACATGCTACAGATCAATGCAGTCTGGAAATTTCATCATTGAAGCAAGAATTGGAAACTGCCAAAAAGAAGTATGAAATGCAATGTTTGGAGATGGAAACACGGGCTAAGGATCAATACACTCTGGAAATTTCATTACTGAAGCAAGAATTGGAAACTGCCAAGAAGAAGTATGAAATGCAATGTTTGGGAAAGGAAACACAGGCTACGGATCAATACAGTCTGGAAATTTTATCATTAAAGCAAGAATTGGAAACTGCCAAAAAGAAGTATGAAGTGCAATGTTTGGAGATGGAAACACGGGCTAAGGATCAATACAGTCTGGAAATTTCATCATTGAAGCAAGAATTGGAAACCGCCAAAAAGAAGTATGAAATGCAATGTTTGGAGATGGAAACAAGGTCTAAGGATCAATACAGTCTGGAAATTTTATCATTGAAGCAAGAATTAGAAACAGCCAAGAAGAAGTATGAAATGAAATGTTTGGAAATGGAAACACGGGCTAAGGATCAATACGGTCAGGAAGTTTCATCAATGAAGCAAGAATTGGAGAATGCCAAAAAGAATTATGAAAAGCAATGTTTGCAAATTGAAACACAAGCTAAGGGTGTCGAAGCAGAGCTTGAGAAGGTAGTCAAGGAACTTGAGCGGAACTTAGAGGATTCAAGGAATACTGTGAGGGAGCATGAAGAGAAAGTTAGCAATCTTGAGCGGAACTTAAAAGATTCAAGGAATAGTGTGAGGGAGCACGAGGAGAAAGTTAGCAGCCTTGAGCGGAACTTAGAAGATTCAAGGAATAGTGTGAGGGAGAATGAGGAGAAAGTTTGCAACCTTGAGCGCAGTTTAGAATATGCAAGAAACAAAGTGAAAGAGCTTGAAACAGATGTTGCTACTACATTAATGAGGTCGAACAAGAAAGAACGTATCTATCAAGGCTTTGTGGATTCCCAATTCTATGCACTTCAGGTAAGCTTTTATTTATAAATGGTACACAGTGATAATACTGCATATTTTACCAAATCTGTGAAAATATCCAGGAATTAAGGTCATTTGGAGGGTCCATCAAGCAAGAAGTTTTGAGATCACGAAGCAGCTATTCAGAGGAACTCAATCGCATAGGTTAGGTTTAGCTTAAATCTTAAAACAGTTTCAATTTATTTTTCTTATGGTAAAATCTCAATAATCACCTGTAATGCTTAGGCCCAAAGCTTAAAGCACTGGCACATGCAGCTGAGAATTATCATGAAGTTCTTGCTGAAAACCGGAGACTGTTCAACGAAGTTCAGGATTTAAAAGGTGCTACTACATAATTTCATAATCACTTGGATCATTGGATGTACATGGTGCTGATGGCTTAAATATTATTGTACAGGAAATATTAGAGTGTTCTGTCGTGTAAGGCCATTTCTACCTGGGCAGGCTGGAAAACAGACAATTATAGAACATGTCGGTGATAATGGAGAGTTGGTTATTGCAAACCCCTCCAAGCAAGGGAAGGATGGACTACGTAGCTTCAAGTTCAACAAGATCTTTGGTCCAAAATCCACTCAAGGTTTTGTTTACTTTATATTGATATTTCTTAATTGTTTCATAACTCTTTCATTGCCACTCTTAAATTTTTTTTCTCTTCTCAATTCTGGCAGCGGAAGTGTATGCTGAGACCCAACCGTTTGTACGATCTGTGCTTGATGGATTTAATGCATGCATATTTGCTTATGGTCAAACCGGGTCGGGGAAAACTCACACCATGGTATGAAGTCTGTTTACACTTCAGGCTTCATGATATTATCTCAGTACATTACAAACAAAGTTTATTCCTTTTTTTTTCAGAGTGGTCCAAAGGGAGCAACTAAGGAAGAATGGGGTGTCAACTATCGAGCGCTAGATGACCTTTTCACCATCTCTCAGAATCGAAAAGGCTCCATCAAGTATGAAGTTGGTGTTCAAATGGTTGAAATTTATAATGAACAAGTACGAGACTTGCTATCAAGTGACGGGTCCCAAAAGAAATATCCTTTTAAATTGTAATTAGTTGCATCGATCTAGTGTAGTAGTGAGACATGCACTGACTCAATCACCTTAGAAAATCCTTTCGTTTTTTTACCAATTTCTCTCATGACGGTTAGGTTTCTTTCAAATTCCAATTTTAATTCATCTGTTCTTCCTTTCTCAACAATATAATCTTTGGAACATTGTATGGTTGCTTTGTATATGTTCCTTTAATGCTGCTGAGTTGTTTATGGTGTGATGCTCTTTTGTTTTCCTTAACTTTCACACAATTGGGATTGTAACAACCCCCCAACCCAATGGGTTATCTGTTCCCGATGCTACCCTGAAAACTGTCAGCTCAACCTCGGACGTAATGGTACTGATGGATGTTGGACTTAAGAACAGATCAGTCAGCGCCACTGCCATGAACGAAAGAAGTAGTCGTTCTCACAGGTTCTTCTCTCCCATAACTTTTTTGACCAGAATGTAAATACATACATGTTTGTGGTGTGTCAAGATTTTCATTCTAGATGTACACACACAGCATAGTGACCATCCACGTTCGTGGCACGTATCTGAAGACGGGTGCTCCATTGCGTGGTAGTCTTCATTTAGTAGACCTTGCAGGGAGTGAAAGGGTAGATCGGTCTGAGGTTACCGGGGATAGGCTTAAGGAAGCACAACATATAAACAAATCGCTAGCAGCTCTTGGAGATGTCATCTTTGCCCTTTCACAGAAGAGTACTCATGTGCCGTACAGGAACAGCAAGCTTACTCAACTCCTTCAAAGCTCACTGGGTACGTATTGTAATTTGAATAAGCTGTTAAATTGGTTGTATAAAAGGAGTTGATGTTGAGTGGTTGACATGGTACACACACGCAGGTGGACAAGCAAAGACCCTTATGTTTGTGCAGGTTAATCCCGATCCAGTATCGTACACAGAAAGTTTAAGTACGCTGAAGTTTGCAGAGAGGGTGTCGGGGGTAGAGCTAGGCGCTGCAAAGAGCAGTAAAGATGCCAAGGGGGATGTCAAAGAATTGATGGATCAGGTGGCGGTTCGTTTCCTCTTCTTGTTCTCGTTCTTGTGTCTTTATTGCTCGTTTTTTCGATTTGTGGATGATATGTTATTGAAATGCTGTGTGATCCTACAGGTTGCATATCTGAAAGACACCATATCTAGAAAAGATGAAGAGATTGAGCAGCTGCAGTTACTGAAAGATCTTAAAAAAGGCGTCCGATGAGTTGTTTAGACAATTTTCCTTAAGGATTTGTGACTGTGGGAACAGGAGGAGAAGAAGAACAACAACAATGCGTGTACGTAGATGTTGACAACATTGTAATTAGAGGTAGTCGTCGTCTATAGTCATTTTGAATTCATTCTAATTTGTTTTGGTACTCATATTTTGATTCCTGATGCACAGAAAATATATGGGTGCATTGTGCCATAAATCAAAATCTCGAAACATTTGTAATTATTTGTAATATTGCTTTTGATTTATATTAACTTCATATGTACCATATGATACATCAGTTAAATCAATACAAACTTAGGTCTTTTTTTCATTTAGGCAAGTATTTCAAAATAATTCATGTCTGATATTTTTTTCAATGCAAAAAGTCAAAAACTATTCATTCATATCTAATGATAACAAACATGATGTACGATTGATAGCTTGAAAATTAACACATCCAGGCAAATCTGATAAAAAAAAAATAAAAAACATAACTAATTCGTGGGTCATTCAGTTCACACACTAACCCGAAAAAAAAAATCCTAGATTGGTAATGAAGAGGCCGATAGAATATTCATCCTTGAAATCTAGAGTGAATATACTTTGAAGGGTTAACTAATGTTTACTACCCTATACTTGACAACTTTTGAAATGGATTACCCTTAACTATTTTTTGTAACTTTTGAGTACCTTAATCTATCCAAAACTCTTTTCGTCCATCCAAATTGACAGAAAACGCAACAAATCGTGTCATGTGCACTGCACATATTATTTTTTTTAAATGGCATAAATGCCCTTAGGGTTTTATGTTCTTACCGGAAAATTTCCCAACCACCACACGGCTCTGCACCCATTTCTTTCCTCGACGAGAATTCGACCACACTGCCACTTGGATTGAATTTATGACACTTCAAGGATGCTCCACCATCAATTTTGGCAACATTTCCACGTGATAATCGCTTCTGAAAATTGCTCTAAGTGAACACCAAAATATTCGTTGTCGATTCTTCTTCCCCGGCGAGATTGGACCATCAAATCCGGAACCACAAGACTCAGAAGCTGCTGACGAATAAACCCATCTAAAATTTACAACCAATTGATGATGGAAAATTTTCCGGCCACAACACGATTTCATGTCGATCTCTTTGCTTGACGAGAATCGGACCACACTACCAATTGGGTTGAATTTATGACACTCCAAGGATGCTTCACCATCAATTTCGGCAACATCCGTCGCCAGAATCGCTTTCGGCAGACACCCTAAATTTTGGAGAAAGAAAGAAGGCTATGATAGGGGCAGTTAGGTCATTTCACAATTTAACAGATGAAATTTGGACGGAAAGAGCTTTGCATAGATTAGAGTACTCAAAAATTACAAAAAATAGTTAAGGATAGTTTATTTCAAAATGTGTCAAATATAGAGAGTAAATAGCAATTAACTCTACTTTCAAATTCTTCATAACACTCTTCCACTATCCAATTTTGTTTCAAGTAGGCCAAGTGTCACAAAATTGAATATGCTTGACATAAAGATCGCTTAAAATGATGAAAAAACAATACTTACGAATGTATAATTGTTCAGAATTTTTTTTAATCGAACTCCATAAGGTTTTGTATAACTCAACAAAATAAAAGACTTGCATATGCATGTAATTGTCGTGTGTAAAAATTATAGCATTTGTAAAAGCCCAAAAATGAAAGTCCAAGCCCAAAATTGTAAAAATTCAACCCAAATATTTGTCCTACACTTTGAGAGAGGTTCTAGAGGTTAAGGGAACTTATGATTTTAGTCATTTTATGAAGGTTCTAGATTTGTATTAAACAATTCACATCTATACATACTATAAAAAGTTAGATAAAAACAGGTTCATAATGCATACGAGAGCATCACATCATCAATTTATTAATTTTTGGCCCAAATGTTTGTATAATTATGAACGTACCACATGAATACAGAAAATATGAAAAATGACTATAAAAAAGGAAACTCATATAACAATAAAGTAAATTTGAATTTTTCAAGCAAAAAAATTATGTGACTGAAAATTTTATAATAAAATGGTAAAGTTTTACACAAACCCTAAAAATGACAAAAAAAAAAAAAAGGAAACTCAAAACTTTAACAAGAAGAAGGTAAATTCAATTATAATACGTTGTGGCTGGGTCTCTCGCTAGTGAGAGAGTTGGTTTTTAGTTTTCTAGGGTTAGGTGTGTGTGGTGTCGGTAGCGGCTAGGTATGGCTAGGGCTAAGCGGCAATTCCAAGGAGATATAAGGATGAGAGGGGTACACGTCTTGCTCAAGGATTGGGTGCGGGGATTACTGCTGTGATTATTTATTGTGGGGATATTGGTTGGTATTTCCACAGAGAAGGTGAGCGGCAAACAGGTGATTGGGACGGGAAGTTCCAGGTTGCAGGGATTGGCATTGTGGGAGTGGGAGGTGGGACCGTGGGGGCGTGAAGCGGCGCAGGAAATGGTGAAGGAGCAATGATGGTGGCGGAGGTAAGAGACATGGCACGAAGGTTAGAGGCACTCATCGTCGCTGACAATGAAGATGACCAGCCCAAGGTCTTCAACTTTGTAGGGTTGCTCTTACCGGATGCGTCGGTCAATTTAGGGAGCATGCAGCAACTCACCGCTTGACTATGGCGTCTGCGAAAGGGCGTCATGACAAAAGAACTCTACGACCTTTCGCTAAGCTCGGACAGGTGTACCCGGTACACCTTTGAGTTCTACAATGCGGATGACGTGGCCAAGGTGGCAGAAGGGGGACTGTGGCTCTATAATAGGAAGACATTGGTTATGGAGCCGATCAAGGTGGGGGTTAACCCATATGAGGTAGAGTTGCACATGTTGAACGTTTGGGTGCAAGCTGAAGCATCCCGCTGGTATACCTGAAAGAGACTGTGTGCGCAAACCTGGGGGGTGATCGGTCAATACATCAAGGTGGATCCGACAAATTTCCGTGTTGGGTGAAGGTCGTACGCCAGGATCTATGTTCGTCTAAACACTCAAAAACCTCTTCGTAGGAAAACGAAGATGGTAACGGTGGGAGTTGGTAACCACAAAATCTTATTTTAGTATGAGCGGATCCTGACGTTTTGTTATTTATGTGGACGGATGAGACACATTGAGAAGGACTATATTTCGGTCAAAAAAGCCGGAGGGGCTGGTGTAGAGAGGGCATTTGGGGAGTTCCTTGTAGCGTCAAGAGGGAATCAGAATAATAGGGGGGCAAGGTGGATCTGATTTGGTGTGGATCAACCATGGATCTTGGATGATACAGTAGATCATGTCCCAGTCACCTTGGCTCAAGTGGAGAGCCAAGAGATGGATCAAAGAGCAGTGACAGTGTTCAAAAAGAAGAGAGGCTTAATGTCCGAAGGGGATGGGCGGTCAATTGGACGGGCTGATGGTGAAGAAGATGGGGCAGGTCGCTCAGGAGCTAAGGGTGGTCTCGGGCGCCCCGATGACGGGAGACAGAGGCGGGTTTGGGAGCCCAGGTCCATCTGGGCTAGGAGAATAGTGGTGTCCGCAGCTTTTAGGGTAGGATCAGATTTTGGAGCTTGCGTGTAGCAGGTGGTCTGATTTATTGGAGAAGGAGGAAGTCCGACTAGTTCGGCATTGTATGACAAGTTAGGAGACAATCAGGCTTTTGCCTGAAGACCCTGACTTGCTTTTAGGCACCCGTATACAATTTAAGGAATACAATTTTTGCTTTAGGCTTTACGTCTAATTAGGATCGACACTGTATGTGCAGTTTTTCTCTTATTTTATTGGTTCTATTTTTGTTTGCTTTGTTTTCTTGTTAGTTATCAATAAAGGTTGATCTTGCAAGCTCAAAAGAAAAAGAAGGTAAATTCAATTAAAGGGACATTAGAATCTTGCGGGTAAAGAAATAGTGTGATCCAACGAACCCTAAAATACAAGATATATAAATAGAGGTCTAAACATAAGTATACATTAAGGTTCCGTTTGGTACACTATAATGAAAGGAAAATAAATGAGTATTTTAGGCTGAATACTATTCCAGTCTGAATACTCATTCAATGCAGAGCGTTTGGTAAAAAATTCGGAATAATTTTTTTCTAGGCGGAAAAGTTTTACTAATGTTCTGTTTGATTATTTTTATATCAAAATAAAAATGCACATTGTTATATTTTTTTCCGAAATACTTTTAATATAATTATCAAACATTATTAGAAGATTTAAAACACTACAAGAAACATCAGTTTGCAACGTCCATTTTTCAGACAATCTAACGTTGACGTTGCAAATATCAACATATTATGACTTCGTTGCGTCAACATAGACGTTGAAAGTTAAAGTCACGTGTCAAATTATTTGCGACGTCGTTGCGTTACTTTTTTTGCGACGTCCACGTGGATGCAAAGACGGCCCACAAAAATTGCGACTTAGTCGACTACGACGCCAAGTGGACGTTGCAACGACGTTGCAAACACCTGGAACATGTCGCAATGGACGTCGCAAATTGGAACATTTTTTTGTAATGGAAATGATTAATGTTTTGACTGAACAACATCATTCGCTAAAAATGTTATTTCTTATGCATTGCTATTATTTTCTAAACTTGATTTAAATGTGAATTTATAATTTTATTATTTTGATCTAATATATATAATAGTATTACATTAACGTTATTTCAAATTTTACTTTTCAACGAATTACAATTTTAACGGTTACTTTATTTGAAAGTAATGTTAATTTCTCTTAGGTAATAACATAATGAAATAATTTAGTAAAATTATATGTTTTGATTCAAATGTTATGAAATTATATATGTTTAACATATGATATAATAAAAATTTTAAATTACGTATAAGATATACTAAAAATATTTGATTTTTCAATAGTTTAGTTTCAGGGAATGAGATTTCTAGTTTTTCCTGCATGAACCAAACATAAGAAATGAATAAAAATGCTGGAATGAGCATTCCATTCCTTTCCATTCCTGCGTACCAAACATAACCTAAAATTAAACATGCAAGTAACTCTTAAGTATAATTCTTTCTTTTCTTGATGATATTTTTCTATTTGATTCATATTATTTTTTTGGTTTGTTTGATTATATTTTTATGTTATTTTTGTTGCTTGATAAATATACAATGAACAAGTAAATGCAAACTTTCTTGAAAAATATGACAGTGAATAATTCGAAAGGTGATTGAAACGGAATGATATGTATGTGTATATGTCATTTGACGATTTGTATATTTGATGGAATGTAATTTATATACATTTTTATGTGCGCGTAATTTAATGAATTTGTAAAAGTTTATTTATCAATTTTTAAAGTAATGAATAATTTTAACTTTTTGCTTATCTTGTAGAAAATATATATATATTGATGCTACCTAAAAAATCACAAGTCTGTCAAATGACCCACAAAGCGCCACGTGGCTAGAGCCTCCATCGGTCAGCAACGCTGAGCCTCCATCGGTCCGAACTCT
>JAYMTA010004121.1:0-13091 GCA_036897625.1 Pelargonium cotyledonis | reverse complement strand
AAAGGCCACAAGCCAAGTCCTTAACAAAAGAAAAGCCACAGAAGTCCCTCACATAAAGGAAAATTGGTCATACAAGTCCCACCGTTAGTTTGACCTAACAGAACCGTTAGTTTGGGTGATGTGGCGCCACGTGGCATTCATTAAGTGACACGTGTTATTTTAATTTTTAATTATTATAAAAAATTAAATATCATGTCAGCGCCACGTGTGAAAATAAATTAAAATAAAATACCACGTGGCGCCACGTACTCCAAAATAAAGGTTCTGTTAGCTTCTAGCGGTGAAACGTGTGTAATCAATTTTTTTTTATGTAAGAAATTAATGTGGTTTTTTTTTTATTGGAGTCCTGACCGATGATTTTTCAACCGGTGAGGAAGTATTAAACCAAAATATCTAACATGCAACTCTTTTAACGTAAATGTCCAATGGAGGGATAGGTGACTCCTATTTCATCGCAACTTTGGTCTCCAGGACCAATCCAAATTCTCAGCCTGAACGGAACCCATCACGTCACGTCTCTCTTTCTATATATTCCCAAACCGAAACGTCTTCTCAAGCCAGTCAACGACCATCCGCAACCATGACCCTCTTCACCAAATCCTCCTCTTCCTCACTGGCGATGGCTCTCCTCGCCGCCTCCATCTACTTCACCTACCTCATCGCCATCTGCTCCGCTTCCGACATGTCGATCATCGACTACGACGCCAAGCACGGCATGGCCCCCGAGCCGCTGCTGCTGCGCTCCGAGACCGAGATGCGAAGCATGTACGAGCGCTGGCTGGTTGAGCACGGCAAGAACTACAATGCTTTGGGGGAGAAGGAACGCCGATTCCAGATCTTCAAGGACAACCTGCGGTTCATCGACGAGCACAACTCCGTCGAGCGATCCTACAAGGTGGGTCTGAATCAGTTCGCCGATCTGACCAGCGAGGAGTACAGAGCGATGTACCTGGGCACTAAGATGGACAGATTTTCCAACAAGAAGAGCGACCGATACGCGTATCTGCAAGGGGACAAGCTGCCTGAGTCGACTGATTGGAGGAAGAAAGGGTCCGTTGTGCCCGTCAAGAACCAAGGCCAGTGTGGTGAGTGTTTTTATTGCTTTCGCTTTCGATTTTGTCTTTCAAGATTGGATTTTCATGTGAGCGATGTTCCCGGAAACGTGCTTTCGACTACTGTGATCTAGACTTTGACTATGCTTGCGTGTTTGTTTTGATCTTGTAATTTTGCTTTTTTGCTAGCTTTAGGATCCTTTGCTTTCCTTCTAATCTATATCTGCTTTCAGATTTGGATGTAGGATCAGAAGCCAACTGCTTTATGTTTTCAATTGTTAGTGGGTGACTGACTGATGATGTGCTATTGATAATCTGGTGGATGATTCAGTTAATAACAGTTATCAATCCATGGGTGGGTTGATAATTGATCACTTTTTAATTGATTTATCCTTGAATTGCTAAGGACTGAACTTAATCTCCATTGATGATGCCTTAGTTATGTTTACCAGCGACATCCTGTGTACAATGATGAATTGGTGTCATGACCTGTGGAGTAAAAGTTGGGATTAAAAATTAGCTATCCTATTTTGGTGATGGCTGATTATAGTTTATAAGTAATTTTAGAATGTAATTTCAGTTTATTGAAATCTGTATTGGTAAAAAAGACAAAAGATTGAATGAATTAGCATTGCCTTTTGAGTTCATGTGAAGTTGACTCTTTGATTGATCTTGTGAAGGGAGTTGTTGGGCGTTCTCAACAATTGGCGCGGTGGAGGGAATAAATCACATTGTTACAGGTGGTCTGATCTCTCTGTCAGAGCAGGAACTGGTGGATTGTGATATAAAATATAATCAGGGATGCAATGGTGGTCTCATGGACTATGCCTTCGAGTTCATCATCAAAAATGGTGGTATTGATACCGAAGTGGATTACCCTTACAAAGCTATTGATGGCAAGTGTGACCAAAATAAGGTATACATTGGCTCTGTATGTTTGAGTTGAGTCCTTGAAGTGAAGGAATGCAACATAAAAAGAAGCATAGTGTTGAAATTATAATTTGTCTATCTTATTCTATTTGCAGAAAAATGCAAAGGTTGTTACCATAGATGGGTATGAAGATGTCCCTGAAAACAATGAGAACTCATTGAAGAAAGCTGTGGCAAATCAACCTGTTAGTGTTGCCATTGAAGCTGGTGGCAGGGAATTCCAACTCTACAAATCGGTAATTGCCATTACATAAGTTATTCATTGGGCATTGAGTTTTTTTGCTTCAATCATATGCATTTGAAGATTTAGTCTCAAGAATGGTCAATAGTATTTTGCATAAAAAGATAAAGATGGAATTTTTTCTTTGTTAAGCTTTGCTTACAGTTGGTTGGTACATTTTTTAGCAAACAACCTTGAACCTTCGACTCTTGGCGATATCAACTTCCAGTTTGGAAATTGACAATCTTTTTCAAGCTCTAAATAATGTTGCCCTTGAAACCTGAGAAATTTTAATGTGCTTAGCACAAATAGTGTTGATTTAACAGTTTACTTGCCCATCCTTTTCAGGGTGTATTTACAGGACAATGTGGAACTGCTCTGGACCACGGTGTGGTAGCTGTTGGATACGGTACAGAAAATGGTGTAGATTACTGGATTGTGAGGAACTCATGGGGTTCTTCATGGGGAGAGAAGGGATATATCAGAATGGAGCGAAACTTGAAGACCACCCGAACCGGCAAGTGTGGTATTGCAATGCAGGCTTCATACCCCACTAAGAAGGGTCAGAACCCTCCTAAGCCTGGTCCCGCTCCACCATCTCCTGTTAAACCCCCAACAGTTTGCGACAAATACTACTCGTGCCCAGCCGGAACCACTTGTTGCTGTGTATACAAGTTCAGTAAATTCTGCTTGGGATGGGGATGCTGCCCTCTTGAGTCTGCCACATGCTGTAATGACCACGAAAGTTGCTGCCCTCAAGAATACCCCGTCTGTGATCTTCATGCAGGAACTTGCCGAATGGTAATGATACTACACGTTCTTTTTACTAATAAACACAGTCTATTGAATAATGTGGCTCCACTAGAACTAGATTTTAAGTTTCTTGATTTCTTTTTGCTGATATACTGCTATTGAAACAGAGCAAGGACAGCCCCATGAGCGTAAGAGCATTGAAGCGAGTTCCCGCCATAGGAACGTCAGCTCATTTTGATATTCTCACGGGCATGAAGTCTCCGCTAAGAAGAGGAAAGTGAAGGTTGCAATGGAGATTGGAGACACTACCTCTGACTGGTTACTGAAACACCCATTGGTATTGGATTGCACAGGATATATAGAAGTACAATCTTTGGACTTTTTAGTTGGAGCATGTTTATTTGTGTTCATAGTTGGTCACATGTCATTATTGTGTAAATAGCACAAAAACAAAAGTTCTAAAGCATTTCATTTTCTTTTGACCCAATGGGTTATTGTAAATTGCTATTACAATTGCTCAAACAGAAACACAGATGTAACCTGGTTTACTCTCCCCAATTTGAATGCCTTTTGGTGCTAAATTCTGGACTCCTCAGCTTTCTTATGTTGGAATGAGAATTGGTGATTCTTCAACTATTTTTGTGATATATATATATATATTAAAGTTCGCCACTTGAGATGGGTGACATTTTTTTTGATGCGCTAGCAACATATGCTTTTGATTTTCAAAAAGAAAAATGCTTTTAAATCCATATTTGTTGAGACAACACTGGCAACATGATGTACAATCATCGAGTCTAATACTTTTTATTCTTATATAGTGTTACAAGTTTTATGATTTCTACGTCGTTAAGGTTTAAACTTTAAGCAGTTAGTGTTACCAATTGCACCATCTGCATCACTACTATTGAGTGGTCAACCTGACCTAGTTTGTGCTACCAATTGAGCTACTATTTAGTCTGTGTTATCAACAATTCTATTATTCTTGAGTGGTCATCTCCAACCATTGAGTGGTCAACCTTAAGCGCCATTACTCAGTCTGTGCTACCAACTGCGCCACTATTATCATCTCCAATTTCTCAACCTTAAGCAGTCTATTACCAACTGCGCCACTACCCTATTTGTGCTACCAACAGCGCCATTGTGCTTGAGCGATTAAACAGTTCGTGTTATCAACTGCGCTACTAACCAGTTTGTGTTACCAAGTGCGTCACTATTCTTGAGTGTTGCGTTACTATCCAATTTGTGTTACCGAGCACGTTATTATTCTTGAGAGATCAACTTCAATTTCTCAATCTTAAACCGCATGTGTTACTAACTATGCCAGAGTGGTCATCTCCGATTTCACATGCAAGTAAGAATTTTAAAATGAAGGCCCACATAAATTTTAAAAAAGGAGAGCACGTAATGATTAAAAGAAATGAAATAATTACAAAAATAGTTGAGATGGCCCATCACCGCATCCTATTCTTATCTAACCGTCGTTCGTACGATCATATCGGCTCACTCCCTGAGGACCGTTCGATCTATTGACCAAACCTAAAACGTGAAATTACGACTAAGCCGGTGCCTTGAAAACCGTGAACTATGAAAGCCCCAATTCTCTCGTTCTCTCTCTGAAACCCTAATTAGCTCCTCTGACTGTAACCAGATCCACCCCACCAAACTCATCCTTGCACCAATTTCACTCCTGGGAGACTGTTTCAAGTTCTGGCAAGGTAAGACCGTGACCTCGGATCTGAAATTTTGTTGATTTATGGTGCTTCTCGCAATGTTCAATCATTGTTGGTTTCAATAGTTTTCGGATCGCATGTTGGCCCTCTGTTTGTACTTGATCAGTTGATCTCTGTTCAATTTTCTCGACGACTGATTTGTAGCTTAGTGTATCATCTGATTCTGTTTATTAGAAATTTTTCTCTTTGGTTCGTCTTGTGAAGGATGGTTGAGTTTGTGAGGAAGTGCCTAAAATATTCCAGGTATTACGCGGGGATGGCATCATCAAACTAATTTGCAATATAGGAAGGAATTTTTTTTATATGTGTTTGGGCAGAGACTGAGCTGAATTGTATTTATCAATTGTTAATGGATTTTATTGGAATGGGTCAAATTAGAAAGGGTGTGTTGCAAGCAGTGGAAGGAGCTCTGGCATTGCTGAAAAGAATATTATTTATCAAGTAGTTAAGGAGTTTATAGGATAACATGTATGTTTGCTAAATTCTTTGCAATTCACACTAGCTAATCACTTCGACAAATTTCTTAAGAGAGATTTCACGTAGCTCCAACACAATTCCATATGTTGTTGAGGCCATTTGTGTGATGAATGAACCATTGGTGTATTGATTATCTGTTTCATTCTCATAGGCGGTTGCAGTAATCTTACCTTTTAAGAGTCCTAGTCATTTTTAGAACACACACCGCAGTTTGTTCTCATGCAAAAAAAATATGAGAAAACAAAGCAAACAAAATGAAAGAAAATAAAGTTGAAGAAAACAAAAGCAACAGAAAAATCTTGCTTCTTTTCACTCCTTGTGAAAGCTATCCTTCTCATCTTAGTTCTTCCTCTTGACAAAATGACCTGTTGTTTTCCCTTTTCATTTTGTTTACTATTTAAGTTGAATAATCTATGATATATGCGTATTTGAGGCAGTATAAACTCAACAGCCTTATTGTTAATAGTTGTTTTGCTTTATTGATATATTTTTTTTATTAATCTGCAGGTGTCATTACAAGTTCCTATAGAGACAGCTACAAGCTGGATTCTTGATCTTTCTTTCTATCACAATTAAGACCTCTGTTGGTAGGATGGACCCATTATCTGCAGATTCATCTGCTACAAACCCCCCTAATTTACCCCCTCCCGCACCTCCCATATCAGTAGAATCTGGACCTGAAAATTCTGCAGGAGATGGACCATCCAAGCTATCTGCTGCTGTCATTTCATCATGGGCAAAAAATTTGAAATTGTCTACCCCACAAGATGACTCATCAGCTGCAAAGTCAACCTTTGCAAGATTTACTAGTGGTTTGGGATTACGCACATCTCCAAAATCTCCTATCCAAGATGATGTTTCTGAAGGAACATCAACAACTCAACAACCTGGTATTATTGGAACCTTTACAAAAGGGATAGTGGACTCATCCAAAAGTGCAGTGAAGGCTGTGCAGGTCAAGGCCCGACATGTTGTCTCACAAAACAAGCGAAGATTTCAGGTGGCTTACTTGTGTTTCTTAAATCTTTGCTTCTGTATTCTATTATTCTACCAGTTTGTCTTTATCTAGATTTCCGTTTGCAGATTAACTTGCTTATTTTTCTCATGTTAAAACTAGTTTATGAAATACTAATCTTCTTTTTTGTCAGCATATATCTGTTTGAATGGTGGTTGGTATTTGCTGGCTTGTCAAGTTGATAATCTGGTTCTACTATAAACTGTAAAGTTCCGGTTGTGTATAAGAAACTAATTTGCCCTAAGAAACTTTTTCCAGATTAAGTGGTTGATTGGCAAATATTTTTAATACAAGGAAACTCCTTTTCTGTAAGAAGGAAACTTTCCACAGGTATTAATAAAAAATCACTTGATTGTGACGATATTTTTTGGTTTGCTAATATAATTATATATGATTAGAGCAATTTTTTTGGTCGGCTTATGTCAAAATAGTAGCTGCATCGTTTCATTTATATCATTCATTTGTGTACCTGGATCCCTGTGACCGAGTCCTAATATATGGCTTTCATATCATATGATACTCAGAAACTGGGGCACATTGCATCTTTTCTTTATAAGATGATATAGAAAGGATGAATACAAAGATGTATTTTCATCTTTGGTTCCTTGTCTTTTTTCATTTCAATAATAAAGTTTCTGGGTCTATGAATTTTACTGTCCTTGTATCTGTTCTCAGGAAGATGGATTTGATTTGGATATGACTTACATCACCGAAAATATAATAGCAATGGGCTTCCCTGCCGGTGATATGAGCTCTGGATTTTTTGGATATGTTGAGGTATGGAAGTTGTAAACTATTATAAAGTTCACTCAAACTAGTATTATGTCACAAGCATCTTAACAACCTAATGTGTATAGCAGGGGTTCTATCGAAACCACATGGAAGAAGTGATCAGTTTTTTTGAAACCCGCCACAAGGTAGTGATACATTTATTGATATACAATATTTATATCTTTGTATAAATTAAACAATATTGACATGTGCAATAGTGTAAATTAAAATCAATTTATTTACACTAATTTCTCATGTATATTTAACCAAAGAAGCTACTGTCAAATATGCATACTATAAATCATCCGGTCTGATGGTGACGTTCAATATCTATGAATTTGAAGTCTGAAATGGAACTAGAAGTCTATAGTCTGATTAGTTTGAATGTGTTCGTAGTATAAATAGGGTTTATTAGTAAGTCAATAAAATATGAGAAAATAAGGTAAATAGTAGAATATGTAAGAAAATAACTAGTATCTATATCAACAGTCAAATCAAAACAGTCCAGACCAACGGTTTTTTGTTCTTGGACTGGACCAAACACCCGGAATTTGCAAGATATTGGACCGAAGACCGGACCGGATCCTAGTCGGGGTGGTTTTTCGGTCTGGACCGTAATGTGAAGATCCCTAGTTACTAGTATAAATGAGGTGAAGGTTCTGTAGTTTCTGGTTTCGTTGTAGGTACTGTTATGTATTCAAATTTGCATTGTATGTTGCTGGCTAAGATTCTTATACTTTGTTTGATGGTCTTTGTTTAACCTTTTTGACTTATGTTGGCTCGTTTTCTATGTCCAGAACAAGTACAAAGTATACAATCTTTGTTCAGAAAGGCTCTATGACGCTTCATTATTTGAAGGGAAGGTATGTCATTACTATGTAAATAATTAGTAGTTTTTAATGATTGATTTACTATTTAAGCTTTGGAAGTTTGACATTTAATATTTTGGTTAACTTTTTTTTAACTTGGGGAACCAATTATTTCTTGTCATGTTGTATTGCAAATAGTTTTAACTTATTTGCTAGTAGATCTTATGCAGTGAAACATATTAATTAATTTGATAATTTTGGCCTTTTCCAATGCTATGTTGTTTATTTTATAAATAGTAATGATATGATTACTAGGTAGTAAAACAGAGTGTGGTTTTTGACGTCACGGAATGACAAATTGTGCCGATGAAGCCCAACTAGTCGGGATTATGGCATTGCTATGTTCAGTTGATCTCTAGTCGACTTTATCAGGATTATGCACCTTGATAGCTATTAGGTTCAAGCTACATCTGCTCTATAATTCATAGAATTGACCATCATCCATACCACGACAGGGATATGGAGAATGGTGGAGCCTAATTTTATATTATAAATTATTGGGCAGTGGGAAAGGTAGGAGATATCATTATAGCTTTAATATCATAATGTCAAGAGGATGTTTTTGGAAGACTGCTAAGGAAATTTCCATTGGTTTGATTTTCTGTTTTAACTTTGTTGTCGCACTAAATGGCAGAGAACTTGAAATTGCTTTCCTAGAACTTGCTGTTGCTGAAACTGAAACTTTAGAATCTTAATTTCTTGAATCATTTTTAGCTAGCAACCTGTCTGTTAATAGTTCTGGTCAGTTAAAGAAAAATAGGCTCATTTGAATGCTATAAATTATGCTAGTGTTAAATATGTCATCATAGGATTGTCTCTAATTAACTTCTTTGAGAAGATTCAAGAAATATTGTTTGTTCGTTAGTATTATTGCTGGAGAAAATTATTTGTATCTCACCACTTTTTAATTTCAACTAGCAAAACATTGTTAATTTTTCTTAATGTTATCTTGGGAACGTGATTCTCTTCAGCTTGACTGTGTGAACGTATTTTTTAAATGCATCACATTCAATATCTCAGACTGGCTGTTGAGTATTGGGATACAGAGATTGCTTCTCACATGTGACATTAAAATTATCCTCAGGTGGCTAGTTTCCCTTTTGATGATCATAACTGCCCCCCAATTCAACTCATAACATCATTTTGTCGAAGTGCTTACTCATGGTTGAAGGATGATATTGAGAATGTTGTGGTTGTGCATTGTAAGGCTGGAATGGCAAGGACAGGCTTGATGATTTGTAGCCTCCTTGTATACTTGAAGGTAAGATCCCTTTTAGTAATTGTCTGAAAGATGTGATGTGATCATTGAAAAATATCTCTACCATTTTTTCTGTACAATCCGTTAATGATAGACTACTCTTCTATCTCTCCTCAGTTCTTCCCTACTGTTGAGGAGTCCATTGACTACTATAACCAGAAGAGGTGTATTGATGGAAAAGGGCTTGTTCTTCCAAGTCAGATTGTGAGTTCTTTTTGCAATATGATATATTTTGTTGAGTTGCATATGCTGCATATTGTCTTTGTTGAGGTTATTTATCACCTTTATGAATATATTACTCTTATGATTTTCTAGAGGTATGTCAAATACTTTGAACGTGTCTTAACGTACTTCAATGGTGAGGTCCCGCCTGCTCGTAGGTATACTTCTGAATTCATACATCTGATGAACCAGCTTTTATTTTATCATAGATGCTGACATCACATGATGTGCAGGTGCATGCTTAGGGGATTTAGGCTTCACAGGTGTCCTTATTGGATTAGGCCCTCTATTACTGTTTCTGATCATAATGGTGAGTTGCAGCATCCCTGCTGTGTCTTCCAACCTTCACTCCCCCTCCTCTTTTTAGTTAAAAGCATACATCTTACCATTATTTTCTGTTCATTCTCTCATCCCTTAGGCTTGTCATCTTTTTTCTTTTGCTGAATGTTTTTAGCTAAAATTGAATTGCATTGCATGTATACATTTTATACAGCTGTGTTATATGATACTGCATTATCATTGCCCTATATGGGCTTGTTTACTTTGATATTCTTATATTGAAGCATATTGGTGACACCATCTACTACTGCTTGAATGCTTTCCTGGTGCGCAGGTGTTCTCTTTTCAACGAAGAAGCATCCAAGAACCAAGGATTTGTCGGTACGTCTTTCTTTTACCCTTTGGTAGCAAAGCAAGAACTACTTTTTTTGGTAACCATGAAAATAGTCACTACTAAAAATGATTGCCTGGCGTTGGATCCTAACAATTTGAAATACTATAAGACCCCAAGATAACGTAATTTTGACATTGATCCCATTATCCCGTTACTGTAACTCACTTTTCAAATATGTACTACACTACTACCTTTGGCTGAGGCAATTTTCTTGTTTCACATATGTATTGAATGTTGTACATGCTTACATGGTTTATTTTCATAATGATCATTGTCTGGGGATGGATCCTAACACGATCAATGGAGAGATCCCAAGATTACTTAATTTTGACATTGATCCCCTTTCTGTAACACACATTTTAAATACATCTTGAACAAATGTGTTACTTTTGGTCCCTCCTGAACCAATTTCCATGTTTCTCGTGTGTATTTTATGTTGTACGTGGTTCATTGCTCATAAATTATTTTTGCACAATTCATTGTACATTTTTATAACCTGTTTCGGTTCTTGGATTTCATTTGGACATTTTGATTTTGGCCAAAATCAACGTTTGGATGTTCAAAGATTTGGATTTAAGAATTAGAAACGTGACTAAAAGATGTGTTTTAATTCTATTCCATCGGCCATCATTTCAATTAAACATTCTCATTGTTTTCTCTTCACTCACCTACATAGCTTGGTGTTGAAAAAATGATCTGAACTTGGCTAGAGACTTGCTTCCTAACTTGGACTTGATCTAGGACCCGCCTCTAAACCCTGAATATGAAATTTCATGGTTTCCCAAACACTGGGTTTGTATTTTAACTCCTAAGAGATTAAATGCCAGAATCATAACATGAATTCAATCGCAACTTTAGCTTAATTCATTTATCAGTAACATTATTAGATGAAGCCTTAAAGGTCATCATACTCATGCTAACTTGTACATAAATACCCATTTTTACTGATTTGAGTGTATGCATCTATGCAGCCAGAAGATTTTTGGTTTACTGCACCAAAGAAGGGAGTTATGGTCTTTGCCCTGCCAGGGGAGCCTGGTTTGACAGAGTTAACTGGGGACTTCAAAATCCATTTTCATGACCGGCAAGGAGATTTTTACTGGTTAGCTGTCTAGCTTATCTTCAATGAATCAATTTCTAGCTATGTCTTTTCTCCCTGTTTTGGAACTAAAAGTTTGTTTAATTTTTCAGTTGGTTGAATACAACAATGACAGAAAACCGGAAACTGCTAAGCACCAATGATCTTGATGGATTTGACAAGGTAGATATCAGCCTCTAGTTATTTTCTGATGTCACTTTGAAACGACATGCTTATTCTAACTATTACCGATTTTATGCAACTTGCTTATTTTCTGACGTCACTTTGAAACTACTTGCTTATTTTCTATGGTCCAAGTCTTTTATTGATTCAGCATGGACTTTGTGCAGAGGAAATTGCCTTCTCCGGGATTCCAGGTTGAAGTTGTGCTTGTAGACTACAATGGCACTGTTCCATTGACGCCTAATAATGAGACTGCTGAGAGGAAATCTGAAGAAAGCCCGAGCACTGGTACAGCCCCTGTGACCGAGGATACAACTGCTCCTAACCCAAGTAAAGATTCAGAGGGCAATGATAAAGATGATGTATTTTCAGACAATGAAGCAGAGGAAGGTGCTTCGAAGAGCAGACCTTCTCAAGGCTCTCTTGCAGCCGTCCCCACAACCACCTCAGCTTCTGAAGCCAAAACCAAGCCAGATCAAATTTCCACTTTATCTCATGCTACTGAAAAAGTTTCCCTTGGTAACTCGGGTTACACACAGATGCATACTGCTAGCGAGACAAAAGCCAATGCTGCCAAGGGAGCTGTGTCCGGCCATGATGTTCCCAACTCAGAAAGTGAGTTCAAGGCAATGGCTGCCGATGCTTCTGTTTTCACATTTGGTGATGAAGATGATTATGAAAGTGAGTAATATGCGGGCTAAATTACAGCATCTCTTAAGAAGCATTGTACATAAGTGTGGCTAGCCCAGTTTCTGATATGTCGAAATCCATAAAATCCGTTGTGTTTGTAACATTCAATCCGTTGTCCTGGCTTATTTGTCTTGTAAATAAGTTGGTCGAGGTAAGAATATTTATTGGGTTAAATTGTGGATCAAAATCTTTTATTCTATTTCAATGAAAAAAAACAAAATAAAAATGATATTGTACTGTTTATATAAAACCATGGACGTGCTTTGATGGTTAGTAAATTTGATAACGAATGTAGTATGAGATTTGACTTGAATTTTAATGATTTCTAAATCTGTCTGTACACCTATTTCCTATCTTATTTAAGTTTCATCGATCACGTGTCACAATGATTCCAATTTTTCGGAGGCTCGAATCCGTGATCTCAAAAAAGAAAATTAAACACAAAAAAGAAAATTAAAATGTTTAAGTTATTTAATTTAACATGTCTTGATTACAATGGTGCGAGTGATATTATCTATAAAGTTGATAAAAATAATAATATTATATAAGAATCATTAGTGTATAAAGGTATAAATATGATAGAGATTACCTTCTTATTCATTCAGCTAATAGATGAATCCCCTTCAAAACAAAAATAAAAAAAGCTAATAGATGAGTGGGTAATGAAGAATTCAAAGGAAATAAATTTTTGAGCTAACTCGGCAATGAGATCATGACCACTCATCAAAATATGATGATGATATCACTAATGCAAAGCTTTAGACGTATGATAGTCTTTAAATTAGAAGTATTCATATTGTTATTTTTAAAAATAGTATGTAATATTAAATACCACCACTAACTAACAAGAGTCAAGAGATCACGACCACTCATCAAAATATGATGACAATAAACTGATGATTATATCACTATTGTAAATCTTTAAACGTATGATTGTCTTCAAAATTTATAAATAATTTATGTAATAATAAATAGGGGTAATTACAGTTTTTTATTTTATAATAATTTTTTTTTTTAGTTTCATATCTTATATTTTTTTTTACATGTATTTTCTATTTTATAGTTTCCAAACTTCGTTCCGTTACTAAGTTCGTTAGAATGTTGGTTAAATGATGCTTTTACCCCTCACCTCATCTTCAACCTCTCTCTCTCTTTCTCTCTCCTTTT
>JAYMTA010004120.1:0-13092 GCA_036897625.1 Pelargonium cotyledonis | reverse complement strand
TTATATATATATATATATATAAAAGATAAGATAAGATATCCTTCTCATCCATCTGGATAATCCAGTCGAAAGAACTTAAATTCTCACACAATCTGAAAAGCATGAATAAATAACAACAATTGCATTTAGAGTTTAAGTCTATCACGTGGAGGGCTCTACCAATCGTCTCTTGCTACCATCGGGTCTACCATCTAATTTGACAACAAACTCAAAAGCTGATTCGATGACTTTAACCAAACCACTACTTTTTGAGGCACATACTCCTTCTCTACAACTATCTTCTACTAGCTTGCGCGTACAATGATAAAAAAAAAAAAAAAAATGCCCGTGAATCTACTATGTCATTATGAAAATCTTAACAATACCTAGACTAATTATTAAAGCAAGAATTCGTTATCCTAATAAGAGATACCACAATTTGTTATTTGCAAACCCAACAAATTTAATAATATTTTATTTTGTTAAGGATAGCAATATTTTAATTGATTATTAAATTTCATATGCATATCTATTCTATAGAAAGAAAAAAAAAAATCTCTCGGCAAATAAATCCCGACGACCAATTAAGTGATGTCCATTTTATTTGTGTCTTATATGAGATTCCTGATACTAAACATATTATTGACTTACTGTATAATGTATTTTTTACATCGAAAGTAGAGAGACTTGAATTGTTAACCTTAGGTTAAGGCGTTAAGCAACAACCTCCTCAGATGAAGATGAGGAACGCGAACATGGATTGCAAGAAACTCACGAGCGAAGAGCGAAGCAGTTAGGGACTGTAGATTAGCTACTCTTTGCTACTGTTCCTACTCAAACTCCTTTACAAATTCTCCATCTTTATCCTCTGTTTTTTTCCCACACCATTTGTTCGGAGTTGTATAGATTAATAAAAGCACTCCAATTACCACAAGACAAAGAAGAAGAGTAACGGCATTGACAGCCATGGCCGAGATCGCCAACGAATTGCCCAGGAAAAAAGGCGTAGATCGCTACCTGAAGCGCCAAATCCTCGGAGAGGGCACTTATGGCGTCGTCTACAAGGCTTTAGATACCTTGGTAAGCATTCTCTAATTCTAACCCCAGGAAGTTTTCCTTTTAAACCAAATTAGGCACTGTTTGTTTCCTAGGAAAGTTCATTTGGGACCATTTTGATCCTGATAATGGAATTCGGATGAATTGGGATTCTGTGTTTAGTGTAATGGAGTAATGGGTTTTGATTCATTTCGTATGAGAAGCCTATGATTACTGCAATTGTGAGGAGTGGACAGGTTGTGGCTATTAAGATAATTTGGCTTGGGGATCGTAAAGAGTGTGAATTTACTAGTAAAGTTTATACAGCAAAATTTTGCTGCTAAAATATTAAACTTGATGAACAAGGATACAAATATAGTGTAGTTGTGTAATGAGCTTGCGGCTGTGAGGTGTTTAATTGTGTTATTTATGTATTGTACTATTGTTTATTTCCTAGGAAGTCTATTTGGGAAAATCTTGGTGCTAATATATTAAATTTGGATGAAAAGGGATATCTTTTGTTTTTAATTTGGAGTGCAGTGGGTTCTTAATTCTGATTCAATGCTTATGGGTAGTGTCTAATTATCGTAATTGTGCAGACTGGGCAGGTTGTGGCTATTAAGAAAATTCGACTTGGGAATCGGAAGGAGGGTGTGAATTTCACTGCTCTTAGGGAGATCAAACTACTGAAGGAAATTAAACATCCACATGTGATTGAGTTAATTGATGCATTTCCTCACAAGGGGGACTTGCATCTTGTTTTCGAGTACATGCAGACTGATCTGGAGGCTGTTATTCGAGATAGGAACATTTTTCTTTCTCCAGCAGATATCAAAGCATATATGCAGATGACCTTGAAAGGGCTTGCATTTTGTCATAAGAAATGGGTATTACATAGGTAGGGTAGTCTTCTTGATAGTGATTTTTTTTTTTTGCTAGAGTATGTTATTTATGGCTGATTTTTGTTAATTATTTTTTTATCAGAGATATGAAGCCAAACAATCTTCTCATTGGAGAAAACAGGCTGTTGAAACTGGCGGATTTTGGTTTAGCACGTGTCTTTGGGAGCCCAGATCGCAAATTCACCCACCAGGTAATGTGTAAAGATTGTTATGAAGTTACTGATATCAGTATGCTTCTCTATGATTGTGAAGGTCCTTTGCTCTGGACTCCATGTCATTAGTTTTATTCAATCCTTTTGTGCCTAACATTTACTATTTTGTTTTTTAAAAAAATACTATCTGGTGGTACCTTTAACAATTGAAATGAAAATACTCTTCCTTCTACTGGTAGAAGCAGCCCTTTTAGCCGGATGAATGTTGTTTCATGCTTTTTTAATTAATTGCTTTCATCTTAAAATAGTGAACATACTGTTAGTCATGATAAACCCTCTCTACCAGTTTTTAGATATGCCATGTTGAAAGTAAGATGAAACTGGTATTTTGCATTTGTTGATTTAAAGATGGATGCTTGCTTGAATGGTAACAATGAATAATTAAAATTCAATAGTCATCTCACCCCTTATTTGTGTCTGCATTCCTTTGGCTTGCTCACTTTTTATCACAAAACTTTTTTGTGTCGAGAGTTACTGGATCAGCAAGGACTCAACAGTCAACTCTGAGACTTAACTAACCTGTTTACATTATTGTGGGTAATATGAATGTTTATCATGCAGTTTTGTATTTGTATAACAATCTCTTGGCTATTATATTTCTATTACTCTTCAGCATACGAGCAAGTGCTTGAGAAATGTCATTTCCTTGTAATAGTGTAGTTCAAAGACACTTAAATCTAATATCCATGGCCCCATTTTTTAATTTTTGGGCACTGTCATTCATGTCTGTGTTAAACCTTGGTAGTTATCATCTCTGTAGTCCACAAATATGATTTTTGGAGTAAGTAGAAAAGAAAAATAGTTGTATTCTGTTATAGCTGTTATTTCTCTTATGATTACTTTTCAAAATGGAGGTTGTTATTAAGTATAAGAACATATTTCTTTTCGAGCAGGTTTTTGCCCGATGGTATAGGGCACCTGAATTGTTATTTGGCAGCAGACAATATGGATCAGGGGTTGATGTCTGGGCTGCAGCTTGTATATTTGCAGAGCTTCTCCTTCGTAGACCATTTCTTCCGGTAAATCTTAAATCATGGTAATTGTTTCTTTTAGTTGATTGGCTTATTATTGTTATTATTCGTCTCCTCCAACTTCTTTTTGGCTGATGTTTCCCATATTCTTAGCCCCCTAACTTCCAACTGTTAGCAAAATATTTGTAGTCACCAGGAACACTCCCTTGTTTATTACCTCGCTTACACAACTCATCGCATCCTGTAATTTACAGCGAAAGTACCCTAATCACAGCCCCTAATTTATAGCCTATATATTTTAAACTAACGTGTACCTAGAACATGCTAAACTAGTTGATTCCAACTTTGGTATAAAATTCATTGACATGTAATTCTGCCCCTGAAGGTTCAACTGACTCGAGGAACCTTCCTTCTATGACTTGCATCATAGTCTTTTGTGCCGGACTCCCAAGACTTAGGGCACCAATTCTTGTGACATGTGTGATGCTCAAGAACCATTGGTCTCATCGCTAGGACACATGTGATTCACATGATTATGTCCATTCACTTTTTGCTTATTACATCTGTAATCATGCTCTTGTCTGATAAGTCACATCTAAAATCAGTCCTTGGCTTCTCATTGTGAGTAATATTTGCTTGCTTTATCTTTTTTTTTTTTTCTCTCTATCTTACTTGATGTATTTCAAAGTCTAACCACTGTCCAAGCCCCGTAATATTGAAGTTTGTAAAACTCTTCTTTGTTATTGACCAACTATCTTTCGTTGTCCCTTAATTCAGTCCCTAGACATCCTTGGTCTCATTGCTGTTTAATGCATTACTAATCAAACTTTTGACAGATCCTTGCTGTATCACTAATCCTCCATTTTATGCAGTTTCTGTTTGATGTGTGTACTTAGGTGTCATGTAGTTTGTGATATATGCATCAAGTCACTTCTTATTTCTCAGTGGTGTCATCTGTAGTATATTGGTGCATGCGTTTGTAGTTTTCTATGGTGTGAGGTAATATGATCCACAATATACTAATGCTTTCCTTACAGTTGACGTGTTGTATTTTTGTTTACTTTATGAAAATATGTGGTACTTTGCTCAATAGAATTGGCAAGAGCGTGCCATCCTGAAAAAAAAAACACGTTGTTCATAGAATATACAACTCTTTTATGTATTGGTGGCTAAAAAGGGGAAGCTGCACATAGAAGATTGCTAATGTTCATGTGCCGGTAGACATTTTTATCTAGAAAATGAAATGTTTAATTGATGTGTATTTTGATGATATTTCCTGCATGTGGTTCATAGGTTAGTATCTTTATTTTGTTTTGTGTTCTAACTCATGAAAGGTTTCATTGACCAGGGTTCTAGTGACATTGATCAATTAGGAAAGATTTTTGCAGCTTTGGGGACACCAAAGCCTTCTCAGTGGCCAGACATGGTATACCTTCCTGACTATGTGGAATACCAGTATGTTCCTGCACCTCCACTACGTTCTTTATTTCCATTGGCAAGTGATGATGCTCTGGATCTTTTAGCAAAAATGTTCACCTATGATCCAAAAGCTAGAATTTCTGTACAGCAGGCAATGGAACACAGGTAAAAACAATAAAAATATATGAATACTTCATATCATTATTTTATTTATTACTCCCTCTGTCCCAAATGAATGTCCAATTTCTCTATACAAAAAATCCATAAAATAGCGCCCAACTTCACTCTCGAAGAAGCTGGTTATATGCATGAATCACTTACAACAACCCTAGCTTAGTTGTGAAGAGACAATAGAACACCAACTTATTCTTAAATTTTGCATAAAATGAAAAGTAGGCGCTCAATTTGTGACAAAGGAGTCCCAATTCTTCATCTGGAATGTTGATTCCCTTTTCAATTAGAACATTGATGTTGACGTCGTTATTTTTCTCACTCTACTAGGTATTTTTCATCCGCACCACCTCCAACAGAACCGGCTAAACTTAGAATTCCTCCATCTAAGGGGGATCTCAGCACCAAGACATTTGATCTGAATCAACAGGAGAGTCCAGCTGTGCTGTCACCCCCAGGGAAAATAAGGAGGGTGATGGGCCCCGAGGGTTTTGATGGCGCCGGAAGCCAAGGCTTTCAAGAGCTCAACGAATGAGACCCGTGTTAGGAATAATGTGACCACATGACATTAGCAAGGGCAGAACTACTGTAAGGACTAGTTCGGCCTTCGTCAACCTTAAATTTTCTTAAGAGAGTCCTCACAATGCTCATTTCTCTTATGTTTTACATTGATAACCAGAATGCAAAAGCTGAACAAGCTTGAGAAGTAAAGAGAGGGATTGGGGGAATTTGTTATTCCTTTGTCTTTTTTTTTTTTTTTTTTTAGGAAAAGAACACTTTTATTATTAAATTAAAATAGCAAATACAAAGTGGTTTCCAGAACGATAAAATATTGAACCAAACAAGTAAAGAGAACCCAGACAAACCTAAGGCCTACAATCACTGATTCTAAAGATGAGAGAGGACAATCATTCCTCTTTAAAAGCCTTGGCAATAATTGACATGGCATCTGTCCTAATATACCCAAACACTCCCCCTAAGTTTGCGTCCCCCCTTTAGGCATCTCAGATCCTAACACGAGACCTAGGAAGGCAAAAACAGTCCGACAATCTACCGGTCACTCCCCTGGCCCCCCTGGTGGTGACGCATCACCACCTAACAGATCCATAACCCCTACTCGGCTAAGTGAGCCGTCTCATCCTGGCTCGCTTGGTCATTGTCAACTCCTCCCGCACCTCTGTTTCCTTCTGTTCTTGCGCCGCTGTCCGCCCCCATCGCCGTCACTTTTGCCATCGCCGCCATTTGTGTCACAGATCGCCTCACCTAGCACTCACCGCCGTTGTCCGTTCCTACACCACACGACTCCGCCGATCACTCTGCTCCAAGCACCCGCAGTACCTGACACCACTCCGGCCGACCGAACAAACTCCAGCAACGACAAAGCAAATCCCAGCAAGCCTCCACCGATCTGAACTCTCGCTTCCACACTCCGTCCGTCGTGCTTCAGATCACCCACGCCCCAGTGAACCCAACCCCGCCGCCTCTAAAAGCTGCTAAATCAAATTCCAAACTCTGAAACCCTAGCTGCCACATAGAGCAGAAGGACCACTTTTTACCTAATTGGAGTTTGGGTTTTTGTTATTCCTTTGTCTTATATTTACATATAGATTAGATTCTTCAATTATTCCATTTGCAGTTTGGGTAAAATTAAATATAAAAAAATGATGAATTAACATTTGATTCTTTCGTGCCAGCTAAATTGTATTAACAGAGATGGTGATTGAAAAGAAAATGTTATACTTCATTCATCTCAAAACGAGTGTTCTGTTTCTATTCAATTTTTGTCTCGAAATGAGTGTAAAGAGTACTTCGATGAATGGACATCATCCTCCTGCCAAACCAAACAACATAATGGAAAGAAATAAGGCAAACAATTTATAGGTACCCCATGCCATACAAGTTGAACAAAAATGGGTTCCCATCTTTACTAAGCAATCTCATACAGCACTTGGCTTAAATAAAATAGACCTACAACATGCCAAGAGTAGGATATTACATGATCCGCTGAAGGGGCATTGGTGTACAGAAAGATCAATGTCCCACTTTTTTAACCATTTGTAAGTCTTGACTTAAGAATATGCCTACAACAATTGAATTGTTCTTTCACCTTTAAAGCAATACGTTCGTTATAATAATGATCTAGAGCAGAGGATGAGGCACATCACAGTTGAGACAAGCTCTTTCCGTTGATGTAATCAATAACTTCGCCAACTTTTTGACCGAGTGCAGCAGTCACAGCTGCCAAATTCTGCAGGAATTCCTCTGAGGTTGGTTTGTCACCATCTACTATATCAGTCACGGCTTTTATGAATATTGCAGGGACCTTGAACAGATCAACAACATAGGCAATTGCTGCTCCCTGAGTTCCATATCGAGGAAAAAAAAACTTACAAAATCAATATAGGAACACAAGTAACATGTCATATCATTTATGGCATTTCGAAAAACAAGATACATGAAGTTATCACCAGCTCCTTATATCATATTCTTTTGAAAGAGTGCATTATTTGAAAACTGAAAAGAACATGGTTAGTCATAAGTAGAGAGAGAGAGAGAGAGAGAGAGAGAGAGTACCCAACGTGGACCAGATTTTGCTGTTGCTTTCTCTCTTCTTTTACATAATCCTATATTTTGTTTGGGGGTAAAATAGTTTTACACTCCAGGTTCCTTACCTTTTTTTTTTGTTTGCGACTTAGACCAGAATCTGAAAATTTTGTTTAGGAAGTGACTCTAAAATTGACCGTACAAGGGTGCGCAACTATTTTACCTTTAAAAGGTAATAAGTAACTCATAAAAACCTATAAATATAATCGAGATGCACGACTCAGAGTAGAAGTCTAAATACAGACCCCAAAACCTAAGTAGACTCCTTCCCATTTTTTCTTGACTACCACCTTGTCTCGAAAGCCATTTTAGAAAATTTGACACAAAGGCACTCCCCATGACACTGATTATCCTATAGCAATAAGCCAATAACACACAGAATTATTGTTTGTTATGATACAAATATCTTACAGAATAAATCCCAAAACTGCACATTGCATAGCCCCATTTTCTTCACTGATGTGTCAGCTTAGTTCTCTTACCTATTATTGTGTCGCTTTTTCCAAAGCTATCATGTACGAGATTTATGGAGACACAAAATCACTTATATAGACAAGGAAAATACTTCACATATTTCAAGAGGAACCAATAATCCATAACCCTTTTTGCACAGAAGATCAATGAGATATGGCATAATTAAAAGGTTACCTCCATGTCTTTAACCGTAGCGTCATTTGCAGTGATTGCTGCTTCATCCTGTGGGGACATATCTAGGGAGTCACCAGTGGATAATTTGCCAATCTGCAACATGTAGAAAATTTTCTTGTAGAGACTTTGGAGTCATCCAAGTGACTTTAGATATAAAGAGGAAAAGGTACAAATACAAACTGGAAAAGATAACAATCCAAGAGGTGAGGAACAGCCTTAGAGTCAGATAAACAAACAATTAACAATTCACATGATGAAATGCAAAACTTTTCAAGAATCAAGATATGTTAAGTATCCATGCTAAACACTTGTTCCATTTCGAATTTTTGGGAACTCTAGAGATAATACTTATGAATTATCTTTCTTTATTGTTCAGTTTTCAAACTTAACACATGCCCAATATGTATATAAATAGGCCTCAGACCTAACCCAAGCAATGGTACCAAGTGTTTAAAATACCAAAAAACTATTCTTTTCCTGATCGCGGTAAAGACTACCATTAGAAGCAACTTGCATGAAACTTTAGCGTATCGATTAAAAAGATAATTCACACATCAAGTGATACCCTAGAATGATAGAAATACAAAAACCATCATGCCTCACCTCACATATTTAGGTAACAGTGACACATCACTTATCAAAGTATAGAGCTTCTTGGTAAGCCTCTCAAACAAAAATGCGGACTATTATCTATTTGTTACGCCAATTCATATTAATCAAGTTTGAAATCGTAATGAAAGTATTATGATTTATGTCATCTAGGAATAATCATGCACTCAACCAATATGTTGAGTTCTTTGTTTTGATGAGACGATAGTACTGAGTACTCAAAGAGCATAACATGTACTGACAATCCCATACACTGTACTCTATTTCCTCATTAGGAATTATTTATTGTCTATCCAGCAAACTGGAGAAGCGGTCAAATTAAAGAACATTTGAACAAGGAATGAAATATAATTAGTAACTTAAGAATACACAATGTTTTGAAATTTAAATAACTATGCATAAGCATTTTCCTGTCCAAGTGTAGCACTTACCTTTAAGTTTAGCTCTTTCAAAAGATTAGGTGTGGAGCAAGAATTCCGACAACCAGCTCCATACAGATCAAACACCTGCAGAAAAATGGAAAGAGTAGAAATTGAGTGGGAGATGAAACTAAATATCACAAAATCAGCTAAAAAACCTTGCTTATGTAAATCATTCGGCAAGGGGTTCATAAAATTGCCACTATCTAGTCACCTAGGCAACAGATACATTTTCAGTATATTTTGACTAGTTTGACATTTTTGAGGTTCAGAACACCAAAGTTCAATTATGGATCCACTGATCTGAACATCTAGAAAATGCAGTTCATAGAAAGAAAAAAAGTAAACCAAGCCTTGACTTCCATTGTTACCCGAGAAAATCTAAAAACATGGTACCGAATAGAGTAGATTGGCAAAGATTTACATAGGTATAGGTTAAGCCGAGTTGCAACAAAAGCACAGCAAAACCATCACCACAGGATACACTACTAGCATCTACTTCTCATACTTCAAAACGAAACGGTATACTTCGATATTGATATTCAAAATAGACAGTACAACTATTTCATGATATACATACTTGGAGACCCCACTCAACAATATGAAACAAAATTAGAAAGAAAAAAGAAACTTTTCAATAAAAAACAAAACAGACTACTCCCACCAAGAACCAAGCCTTATCCCAATCCACTTGGGGTTGGCTACATGAATCCTCACGCAAAACTATATGATATCCTTCACATGTATTCTCATCCCTATATAAGGCTATTGTATTGCACTATCATATCTTTCCATATTATTTTTGGCATTTCATTATCTATTTTGTTTCACCTAAATGAATTCCCTCTCTTTCCTTGCCAAGGGAACTAGCGTTCTCATTGCCGATGTCGATACCATTTTAAGCTATTTTCCTCATTTTATCCTCAATTCATCCAACCCTAACTTTTGCTTGAATAAGTGACTGTTCTATCCTCCCTTGTATTACCACATATCCCTACAAGCACTCTCGATATTTAGAGTCCCCTGGGAACCCAACACATGTTACAGAACGTAATAGGGTGAATGATGGTCCTATTATACTTCACCATCAACTTTGAAGGGATTCCCCTGTCACATCAAACCTCCAACTCGGTTCTGCATGTCATACGTTCCAACCTAATCCTATTTTTAACATAACTCTTCGATCTCCCAGTACTTCAATTGATTGATGGTACCTAAAATTGTCATTTCATAGACTTGTTACCTTGATCTTATATCCTTTCACTCCGAGTCTCCGAGCATTAGGTCCTGGTCCTGCTTAGCTTAAACCCCCTTAAATTCTAATGCTTGTATCCAACTAGATTACTTCAGTGGTAAGAAAATTATGGGCAATAATTCATTTGGTCGCCGGACATTGTCCAGTAAACATAAGAACAAGAATGAAAATAGAGGAGCACTTACAGGGATGGGTATCCTTCTGTCATGAAAAGCAGCATGAGATGCAAGAAACACATCGCCAATGCAAGCTCCTTTGGCCTGAAAACATCCACTAATTAGTATTGGTATACGAAATTTGGAAGGGAAAATGGGGATGGAGGCAGGGGGTTTTATTCATTTTTTTGCAAATTAATACATAAAATACAACAAACAATACTTCAAACAGTTTCACTATAAAAGGCAAACCTTGAAGCCACCGGCAGTGCCTGCATTTATGATTAAATCTGGCTTCAATGCCTGGATAGAAGCATAGGTGACAAGAGATGCAGGAACTGTGCCTACACTATCGACCCCTGAAAAGAAAAGGTATGAGAATCCAGCAAGGATATGTCAGAATAAAAATCAACTTTTCTTTCACATGACATTCCTGTTAAATGTGTGTATCTAGGACACATCTGATAACCATGCCCACATCATACGGGCATGAGTACGCTTCTACACATTTTGACTTTCTAACATATAGGCATGGGCTGAATAATGATTGGGTGTGCTAGCTAAACTTGGCAAAAACTTGAGTTGACCTATAAAAACATGTGTTGCACACCAATCAACTGATATTAAGCATTAGTCTGCATATGGAAGTGAATGTTTTAACCAACTCATGGAGACTTCCCTAGTATCAGTGTATCATATCTATGTCTCCGAGAGAAGCTCAAGGCTAAATTAAAAAGAGCATAGCTGGAGAGCTAAACAATAAGTCGTTAACATAAGATGAATAAACATAGATATAAACATGTGATGCACATCAGTCCACTGATATTCCATTGACTAAACATAGATGTAGAGTTGCATTGAATAACAGGTTATGAATGTTATGATCAACAAAAATATTAATAAGGTAAGAGGCATTGGTTTGTCCACATGTTTTAACCAACTGACGGAGACTTCACTAGTATCACATCCATATTGTAACCAACAACAGCACAGTGCTAAATTACAATAAGATAGTTAGAGTCCCAGACAGAACCCATGGCAGACAATTAGTAATTCGGAACACATAGAAAACCAACAACTTACCCAAAGTCGAGTCTTTTCCTGGGCCTATGATATTGATATGCAGATCTTTGTACATGCCATGATACCGAGTCCAGGGGACCTCTTTCGGGAAACTGCAAAATTTCATCGCAAAGCATATTAATACGATATTCGGAATCTCATATTAGAGTGTAAAGCAACTGATCTTTGACAATTCCAGATCAGTTACAGAGAAATTACCCACATTTCTGCTGCAAGAAAAAGTTACAAACAGTTACACAGACCTACTAGTAAGTCACCATGAGCATATTGGATTTTTTTTTTACTTACCTCTACAAATTACAATTGTACTTCACAATCTACAACATGTACCAACTAAATGATGTAAGAAAACTATTACAATCAATCATGATGGTAACTCAACTACCAGTCAAAACTGACACTTTCAGGGATTTCAGCGCTCATAGACAGCACCAAAATCAACTAAACACTCCCTAAATGGATCATATCGCTTAAGAAAACACAAAAGGTCGAAGCTCATAATAGCAAATATATTCCACGAACTAAAATCAACTGCATCAAAACAAACCAAAACGGAACTCTGATACTCTAGCAGCAGCGAAAAAAAAAATAACAATCCAAATCAGATCAAACTACTCTAAACCCTAAGGGGAGGCATTGAGGAAAAAGAAACTCACATGGAATCGAGGTCCTCGGTGAGCTGAAACTTGTCGACGAGAGGTAATGCTTCGGTCTGCATAGCTGAAAGCACCAAAACAACATTATAACAGTAACTGAAACGTATGTACATACATATATGTATGATTAGAAAGAGAGAGGTACCGATGATGATGACGATGGTGGAAATTGGACGGTTGTGAGCTTGAGCAATCATGGCTTCCTCTGCAGCGCCGGATTTGTCGCCAGGAGGATCCATAGGATGAGGAAGATTGGGTGGATTCGATGCTATTTTCTCTACTGAGCAGAGAAAATCTGAAGAAATGGTGTTTAAGGTCAGAGACAGAGAGAATGGGGTCAGCTCAGGTCAGGTCAGCTCAGGTGGGCTGTTTTGAATTGTGTTGTATTCTACCGGATAATATGGTAATTGCACTCAACTCAACCCAGCCTATCAGTTGGATCAAATGGTCTAAGCATTTTAGATTTTTTTTTTTTTGAAGTTTTGAGTTTGAGTCTCTCGGCTAACAATCTGGGACGAGTTTTTTTTTTTTTTACTGGAAATAACATATTTTATTATATTACCTCCAACAAGAAAAAACACGATGGTGGTAAGGATACATTATTCATAACTAAACCAAAAGAAACCTACACTAGAACAAAACAAAACCAAAACTAAGGAAACTAACATGATCCCCAGCAGCCCATAATGACTAGATAACCTGAGATAAAGAGAGAGAACTCATTAGTTGAATTAAGGCCTCGACCAAAATCTAGCTCTAACCGGACCTTTGAGCAACAAGCTGGACCATTCAAACTTTTGGCGACGTCGTACAATGATTCGAACCCCACGACGTCTACCTCCAGCCGCAACTGCTCCCTCGGCCCCGACATATTTTCCAAAGCCGATTCCTCAATCCAACCGCCCAGACCCGCCCTTGCTGCAGGCGCCTCCATGTCCTCTGGGCCTCCAATCCGCTTCCTTTTAAACACCATT
>JAYMTA010004119.1:0-13093 GCA_036897625.1 Pelargonium cotyledonis | reverse complement strand
CGGCTACGAGGTGGATGGGAACAGAGATGGAGTTGGAAAGGAGAGGCATGTGAGGGAGGTGGGTGGGAACAGAGATGGAGGTGGAAAGGAGAGCCATGGGAGGGAGGTGGAGTGGGAATGGAGGTGGAGGAGAGCCAACAAAGAAGAAGATGATGGAAAGATCAGATCAGATCTGATTTTAATTTTTTTTTAAATTATTATGTTTAATTATTAATAATATTTTAAGGGCAAAATAGTAATTTTAAGTTTAAGAAATAGTTTTTAGATTTAAACTTAACACCGTCAGTCTTTTTGACGGATTCCGTTAGTTAACGGAATGTCCTTCGCGAGAACAAAAAAGCGTGTTTTTGGACCCGAGCAGAACAGATGAAAGTTTAAGGACACCAGCGGAACAAAATAAATAGTTTAGGAACTTCTGGGTACATTTTCTAAATGAATTCAATGTATTTGGAGATCCCTTGACAACATTACAACCCTTAATTATTTTCCACCAACCACATTGGAGGATTCACCACTCCTTCACCAATCAGAGGCAAACAACTTTCCTATAAACACACACTTCGGGTATAAAGTACATACATTCACATGCTTGCTATTTATATATTGCGAACATATGATTTATGCTGGGAGACACTCACACATCGGAAGTTTAAAAAATTTAGTAACGAAATACCTTTTCATTAATAATCAAAGTTAGATACAACCAGTATTGTACCACACCCAAACTAGACCAAACATGGAAATAGAAAATTAATATACCCCCAAGCTCTAAATCGCTGATATAAAGACTCACGGAGACATGAATTATCTCGTTTAAAAGAAACATAACCACAACTTAAAAATACCCCATTTTAAACTAGCAAACCAATACCTGACACACTATATCCTAACACGAGACCCGACATGGTTAATCCAGCAGCAAATAACAACTCCTTATTCGGAGCTTTGGATCTCCTCACCCCTACTGCAAACCCAACTAGTAAAGCAAAAACTAAGGCAAACCAAACTAACAAACCAATAACTAAGCCAAATCAAACTAATAAAGCAGGGTCGGAACAAATCCAAACTAACGTAACATAAACTAAACTAAACCAAACAAGCAAACCATAGCTATATGGCACCTCAGATCCTAATGTGAGACCCGACATGACTTGTTTGGAACCACCCTCCACCACTACTAGACGCACCAAAGAATACTTGCGAGATCGATGATGACCCCATATCCAATAAACTACCAATAGACACGAACATCCGTTGCCATGGCCGCGATTCGTCTCTCCGAAAACAAGCCTCAACGCTACCACCCTCTTGCCTCCTCATTGCCGCCGCCGCCTATCCATGTATCTCCTGCACATACTGCTCCTCTTTTTATATCTCACCGTTTCTGTTTGCCGACTCACCTGATCTGTCTCACATCTGATCTGATCTGCCTCTGTGCATCCTTGCTATTGCCAACGTTGTCCCTTGCTTCTCCTACCCAACTGATCCGCCGGCACCTGCCCTTCTGTACCGTTCGTCGTCGTCCTTGCTCACACTGCTACTGGAACCTCTAAGCCACTACCGCCTCTAATCCTTATATGCCAAACCCTAAATTCAAACTTCTACAAGAGCAGACAGACCACAATTTTTCTCTCTCCTTTCGTTTTTGTCACAATATAGTTATGTTTCATCAGAAGTAAATTTTAATGCAACTCGTTGTATTCAACATATTTTGTCGACAACTGCACCTACAAGAAAATAATGTCATTACAAAGAACATAGTATCAAACTTACATAATTTGTTTAGGATGAAAAACTAACTTAAAATTAAACTTTGAAAAATAAGATTGATTCATTTTTACCTCCCATCCCTTTATTTAGGATGAAAAATGATCACATCATGTTTTGAATTTGTTAACTAAAAACATAAAATAACACATTTACTCCCAAATAAATGACAAAACTAAAAGTTCAAGCATTTTGACATTACTTTGATGAAATGAATGCTTGATTTTTCTGATGCTTGTAAATTCAAATGCTTATATTTAGGAATTGAAATTTAAAATGGGTCACATGCATGGAGGACCAAATTGCATTAATTTTGGCATTTTATAGTAGAGGCAAGACATGAAATCACCATCATCAGTGCGTCAATCAAAAGAATGTTTATATGTTATATGATGTGTAACAATCCTATAATTGTAAATATCATATTGTAACCTCTACCACAGCATTTAAAATGAAGGAAACAGAGGATAAGATGCAGTTGAATGTCTTAATTGAGTGTTTGTTTGGTAAATACTTTGTATTGATTGGTAGTAAAAGTATAGAAAACGACCCATGGTGTGACTCAGTTGGCAACGCAGGCTGTAATTGCGAGAGTATCACGTGAGTTCGATTTCCACTAAACGCGCTTATAAAATGGGTGAGGAGTCTTAACTGTGACTAAATCCAGAATCGGATTAAACCTGTTGTTTACGCCTAAAAAAGAAAAAGAAAAAAGATTCTACTTACATCACATTCTCTTTCTACTTCTTCATCGTTGTAAAATTAAAACAAAAACCGACGTGTCACAAAGCTGATGTAAACCCGAGTAGACTCGGGTACTATAATAAGTGGGCGATGAGAGTACGTGGGGAAGAGACTTGCACAGAAAGAAAGGAGGTCGTGGATATGACAAGGAAGAGACCAAGTAGTATTTAAAAGAGAGAAGACATGATAATGGTGTTGGTTGGCAATTGGCATGTCTCTTTTATTTGAAATGGGACACATTACACTACACCGTACGTGACCTAACTTACCTCTCACTCTTTCAATCTTACAAACATCACGATCCCAATTATCACCAAACTCGGATTTCAGATCGAAAAAAGTAATTCGAATTCAGTTCAAAAAGGGTTCAGATCGGACCAGTTCTGTTTTTTCCATCAGATCACATAAAATTTTGATTTTCAGTATAAAATAAGCGGTTTCAATCCAAACCATCATTTCTTTTAAAAATATTCATTCCGATCCGAATTTCAAATAATTTTGATTCGAGTTCAAAATGTCAGCTTGCAGGAGAGTGTCAGTTGGGATGTTATTTTCAGACAAGTGATGTTTCTGTTCTCCCATTGCTTCAAGATATGGAAAGCTGCTACCACTAAAACACAACACATTTTTTTCCACCAAGTAATTGCAGACAACAACCAGTTGGTAAGCCATCTTCCTTAAATCCCCCAATGTCGGCATCCCCATAAATTCCTCCGACCACGCCCTCGTACCTAACAATCCCACCTCAAATACCTACGTGCACCCGCAACATTAATCCATTTCCACTTTCCGATCACTACACGCAAGCTTTGCTCCATATCACAATTCATCAATCCTCATCAGAATTGCCATAGATCGATCATGAGATCGCCTATAGCAGCGTTCTCGTTGCTCGCAATCTTTTCTTGCGCCGGTAAATGATCAGTTTGTACTTCATTATATATGCATAATGTTTTCCTTTCTGATTCTTGATTCTTGATTCTTGATTCTCGATGTGTAGCTGCATACGATCCCTTGGATCCGACCGGGAACGTAACGATCAAATGGGATATCATGTCTTGGACCCCGGATGGCTATGTGGTAATTAAGCGTTATCCAGTATACTGCGCGTTTCGTTTGTTAAATCAAAACGTACCGATGAGTTTTGTTTGTTTGTTTGCTTGTTTGTATTACAGGCTACTGTGACAATGAACAATTTCCAAATGTACAGGCACATAATGAGCCCGGGGTGGACCTTGGGATGGACTTGGCCTAAGAAAGAAGTGATATGGTCCATGGTCGGGGCTCAGACCACGGAGCAAGGCGACTGCTCCAAGTTCAAAGGGAACGTACCTCATTGCTGCAAGAAAACCCCCACCGTCGTGGACTTGCTCCCCGGCGTCCCCTACAACCAGCAAATCGCAAACTGTTGCAAAGGCGGGACTTTGTGACACTTGGGCCCCGCACCACCCACCGTCCAGGGCGGTGTCGGGCAGGCGGTTACCACGAACAAGACGGTCAAGCTCCCCAAGAACTTCACTCTGCTCGGTCCAGGACCGGGATACACTTGCGGCCCTGCGAAGATTGTGCCTCCCACCAACTTCCTCACGCCAGATAGGCGCCGCAAAACTCAGGCCCTCAGTAAGTACTCTCAGCCTCCTCTGTCATGGATCTTGATTTCAAGATTTTCGTTTCTTGATCATATTGTTATGTTTCGTGCAGTGACGTGGAACGTGACGTGCACTTACTCGCAGTTCCTGGCGAGGAAGAACCCGAGTTGCTGCGTCTCTTTGTCGTCTTTCTACAACGAAACCATCACTCCTTGCCCCTCTTGCGCTTGTGGATGCCAAAACAAAGAAAATTGTGTCAAGTAAGCTACCATTATCATTTTCCCCAAAATAAAACATGTGTCTCAGTTAACACGAATGATCATATTATGATTGATGGAGCGATGCAGGAGCGATTCCAAGATTCTAAGTATGGTGGGAGTGAACACGCCGAGGAAAGACAACGCTCCTCTGCTGCAATGCACGAAACATATGTGCCCAATCAGGGTGCACTGGCACGTTAAGCTCAACTACAAGGACTATTGGCGCGTGAAGCTCTCCGTCACAAACTTCAACTATCGTATGAACTACACACTTTGGACTCTTGTCGTCCAGCATCCGAATCTTAACAATGTGACACAAGTTTTCAGCTTTGATTACAAGCCGCTTGTTCCTTATCAGTCCATCAGTAAGTTCGGGAAAACCAATTACTCAATATTGTCCGTATTTGAAGCTGTTAGAGTATAGAACTAATCCTGAGTCTTCAATTATACTTTACAGAAGCCGAATGACATCTTAATTAACGTGCATGTTCGTTTTGTGTTTATGCAGATGACACTGGGATGTTTTATGGCACCAAATTTTACAATGATCTATTAATGGAAGCTGGACCTTCGGGAAATGTTCAGTCCGAGGTGCTTCTTCAGAAGGACAAGAACACCTTCACCTTCAAGCAAGGATGGGCGTTCCCACGAAAGGTCTATTTCAATGGAGACGAGTGTATGCTTCCTCCGCCGGATACGTATCCATATCTACCAAATTCTGCTCCTAGAAACCTAGTCTTCTCCTTCCAAAAACTTGCAACTTCACTGCTTTTCTTGTTGCTTGTTGTATGAGAGTGTAGAAAGTTTGACATTGAAATATTCTTGAAGAGAAGAAGAAGAAGAGCTATTTGTATCGAAATGGATTGTAGGGTAAAGACTTGTGAGTTTGTGCATAGAAACAGAGTATAGAGTATATTCATGTACCTCTTCTTTTTAATAAAACGAATTTTGTCACATCCATATATTTCCCATGTACATAGATTGTGATCAACTTCCATTGTCAATACTACTTTTTTAAGTTTGGAGTAAAATGTATTGACTTCCAATTTGCTACCTTGTCACCTTTACAAGGATAGACATGAATGTACGAAACATGTGAAGAGACTAGAAGTCTTTAAAGTAACCCGATGAGGAGCTCTCATTTTGGCATAGTAGTCAAACCAATAAAAATATGACATCACATTAGAATCCACTCATATCCGACCTAATAAATATCATTTCTAATATGGGTCGTTGTTGCAAGTAATTTAGACCACAAGGTAAATGGTGGCCCAATTTTGGAATTTTAATTTCATAAAATAAGTTTAATATTAGCTTATTATATTATTTAGGGATAATTACTTATACCTCCCCTATACTAGGGGTTACAAAAAAATTCGTCAATCCGTGACCCGCTCGAACCCACGTAACCCGCTCCGAAATAAACCCACCCGTACAAACCCGTTCACAGGAACGGTCCAACCCGCACCAACAAGTGGGTGGTACACAGGTTCACCAAAATCCTTAGTAGGTCAACCCGCTACCTGTAAAACCATAAGTATAAACCCTAAGTATAAATATGTTGTTTTTAATTAATCCTTCACTCCATACTACAACAAACAAGAGAGGGGTTAGGTTTTTGAATGTAATAGTTAGACTTAGAGATAGGAGTCATTCCAGTAGGATATGATTTTTTTTAATTTTTTTTTCATTATTAGTCTTAGACCAACATACTAGGCTCTTTTGCTAAGTGATGTGATCCAAGACTAATGGTATTTTCACTCATAATATGTTAGTTTTGAATGACTACTATACTCATTGTATTTCCAGCATCATTAATTTATTTTTCATTAAGAAATATAAAAAAAAATGGACTAGTTATTTGGGTTGATCTTTATTTTAAAGTTTGGGCTTTTGCCCACAATGAATTGGCGGATTGCGGGGGACCCGCCAACCCGCCCGCCACTCGGTGATTGGCGTACTCGCTCAAATTTAGTTACAAATGGGCGGTCTCAGGGTTGAAATATTATTAACCCGCTCTTCAGCAGGTGGTCCAATTCATACGCCAACGAGCAAGTAACCCGCCCGCTGACACCCCTACCCTATACAATACACCTTTTACACGTGGTTTCTCTCACGAAAGAGGTTGATAACCGTCATCACCGACTTCAAGTAAGTCATTGAAGAGACTCTTCACGACGCATGGGATAGATTCAAAGGGCTCCTAGATGGTTGCCCAAATCATGGAGTCTTTGAGAAAGATCAAACCCGAGCTTTCTATCATTAGTTGACTCCTATGTGTCAAGACACCCTCAACTCTTCAGGGGATGGTTTGTTGTTGATATGGGCGCCAGACTGAATCAAAGTCATTATTGAAAGGGTCGCCTATAACAAGGTGAAGAGCACGCAAGGAGGGCATAGTGCAGTAGAGCTTAAGGTGATAAACACCATCCAAGATCAGTTTGGCAGCATCTTAGAAAACCAAAAGAAGTTGTTGTAACTTGTGCACAACGTAAACATGGTTCAAGAATGACCTTAGGCGAGCCCACAATAGCCTGTCTTCTCATTGGACACAATGATGAATGTATTCATAAGCATTGTTGCCCAAGACTCCTAGAAGGGACGTGAGGAAGTGGAAGTGCTGTAAGCTGAGCAGCAAAGCTTGGTAGGAAAATTTGGATCAATGATCTTGACCTTGATGAGATCAACTAAAGGTCAGGGCGGACTCTGCCAGAGCCGGTTCGTAAGATGCCCAGAGAGGCGAGGAAAGAGAAGAAAGATTCGAGGGAAGAAGAGAAATGACCCAACACTTTGGGCTAGGACTTGAGAAAGTTTGCAAAACCGAAGGACGCTGTTGAGGAGAGAAGGCAGAAGCCTGAGCCATACTGTCCCCCTGATCCCTACCCTCAGAGGTTAAACAAGGCAAGAGATTATAAGCAATTCCAGAAGTTCCAAGAGATCCTCAAGGGGTTGAATATCAACATTCTCTTTATGGATGCGATAGAGCAGATGTCGATCTACCAGAAGTTCTAAAGGACATCATCTTTAAGTAGAGAATGGTGGAAGAGACGAAAACCATTCAGCTTAGTGTTGAGTGCAATGCCATTCTTCAACGCATTGTGCCAACCAAGCAGAAAAACCCAAGTAGTTTCACTATACCCTGTGTTATTGGAGAGAAGAAAGAGGCAAGGGCCCTATTTGATTTGGCTGTCAGAGTAAATCTTATGTTTCTTTTTATGTACATGACTTTGGATCTTATAGATCTAAAGAAGACATCTGTGTTTTTACATCTTGCAGATTGATCTAGTGTCTACCCATTTGGGGTAGCAGAGGAAGTTTTGGTAAAAACTGAAAAGATTGTCTTTCTTGCAGATTTCATTGTTACCGATTTCGAGGCTGATCTAAAAGTACCTCTGATCTTGAGAATACCATTCTCGACCACTGCTAACACGGTCATCAATGTCTAAGATGAGAGCTGAGTATGTCAGTGGGACAGGAGACGATGAAGTTCAACGTCTTCCAAACTATGACATGCCCTAATAACCAACCAGCAGACTCCTATAGAGTGAGTGCCATTATAGTTTGCAATTCCCAAGAGATGGTCTATCTGTTGGATGAAGATCCCCTGAACGGAATCTTACAAGAAGTAGCTGATGTTTTGGATTCAAGGGACAACAGAGTTGAGATAGTTGAGTTGTTCAATATGGTGGATCAGTTGGAGCCCATAGAGGCTTGCAAGTTTGAGATCTTAGATATATCTGAGAAGAAGACGGTTCTAAAACCGTCAATAGAAAAAACTCCAGCATTGGAGTTGAAACCTTTTTTTGGCCACTTGAGGGATGAGTTTTTAGGTCCTGAGGAAACTCTAGCAGTGATAGTGTCAGCAAAGTTGGATGAAGAATAGTGAGGGAAACTGTTGGAAGTATTCAAGACCCACAAGAGAGCTATCGATTGGAATATAGTGGATATCACAGGGATTGAACCTTCTTTCTGTATGCATAAGATCATCTTGGATGATGAATCCAAAGGTACAGTCCAGTACTAGAGACGATGGACCCGATAATGAAGGAAGTGGTCAAGAAGGAGGTCTTTAAGTGGTTGGACGCCGACATTATATACACTATCTCTGACACCATATAGGTTAGTCCAGTGCAATGTGTACCCAAGAAAGGTGAGATGATTGTAGTTACCAATGAGAAAAATGAACTCATTCTCACCCGTAATGTCACAGGCTGGAGGATATGTATGGAATACTACCACCTCAATGATGCAACTGGGAAGGATTACTTCCCATTGCCTTTTATTGATCAGATGCTTGATAGGTTGGAAATGAAGTCATACTATTGCTTCCTAGAAGGGTACAGTGGCTACAATCAGATAGCCATAGCAGTGGAAGACCAGCACAATACCACGTTCACTTGTCCCTACGACACTTTTGCCTTTATGAGGATGCCTTTTGGTATGTGCAATGTGCCGGCTACCTTTCAGTCGTGCATGATGGCTATATTCACCAATATGGTGGAGGACATAGTCAAGGTATTCATGGATTACTTTTTAGTCATCGGAGACTCTTTTGAGTCGTGCCTGGGCAACTTGAAAAGGGTGCTCAAGAGATGTGAAAAGACTAACTTGATCCTCAATAGAGAGAAATGTCATTTCATGGTAGAGGAAGGTATAGTCTTGGGACATAGACTGTCTGCAGTTGGGCTCGAGTTCGACCGAGCAACAATAGAAGCTATTGAGAATCCTCCTTCTCCTGTTTCTGTTAAAAGGGTGATGAGTTTTCTAGGCCACGCCGGTTTCTACCGGCGGTTCATCAAAGACTTCTCTAACATTGCTAAACCCTTATGCAAGCTCTTAGAGAAAGATACAAAGTTCGACATAACCCCAGACTACTTAGATGCTTTCAATGAGCTAAGGGCTCGTTTGGTAGAGGCGCCTATTATTTTGCCTCCTTATTGGACTCTACCATTCGAGTTGATGTGTGATACAAGCGACACTACCATAGGTGTTGTGCTGAGCCAGCGTAAAAACAAGTTTTTCCATGCTATTTACTACACCAGCAAAACTTTGGCAGGTCTGCAATTGAATTACACTGTGACTGAGAATGAACTCTTTGCAGTAGTGTATGCGTTTGACAAGTTCAGGTCCTATCTACTTGGGAACAAGGTGATCGTTTTCACTGATCATTTTGCATTGAGATTCTTGTTCGCAAAGAATGATGTGAAACCGAGGTTGATCCGCTGGGTCATCCTCCTGCAAGAGTTCGACATATAGATTGTCGATTGCAAAGGAACCTAAAATCAAGTGGTTAATCACTTGTTGAGATTGGAGAATGGGGTCTTGTGAACCAGGATGGTGATGTCCGAGAGACTTTCCTGGATGAACAATTGTTTGATATTCAGCAAAACGGAAAGACATCATGGTTCGCAAATTTTTTGAATTTTTGTGCGAGTGGGGTTATGCCCTACGGTCTGTCATATCAGCAGAAGAAAAGGTTCTACCATAAAGTGCGATATTATTTTTGGGAAAACCCCTACCTCTTTAAATGGTGCCCGAATAATGTGATTCGGAGATGTGTTCCAGAAGAAGAGCAACCTGAGATATTGAGGAAGTGTGGTAGTGTTCCATATGGGGGCCACCACAAAGGAAGAATGACTGTTGAAAAAGTTACACAGTCAGGATTTTGGTGGCCCACATTGTTCAAGGATTCCTATTGGTTTGTCTTGAAATGCGATGTTTTTCAAAGATTTGGTAACATATATCAACAAATTGAGTCACCTTAGAATGGAATCCTAGTATTTGATGTGTTTGACTGTTGGGGGATAGATTTCATGGGTCTATTTCCCAAAGCAAACAGTAAGGAGTATATTCTACTAGTTGTGGAATACATGTCCAAGTGGATTGAAGCTTTGGCTACACCCAAAGCTGATGCTAACACCATGGTAAAATTATTGAAGTCCAACGTGCTTGCGCATTTTGAAAGCCCCCAAGCTATCATTAGTGATATGGGTAACCACTTCAAGAATCAACACTTTAAGACTATATGCAATAGATTCTCCATTATCCACAAGATAGAATTGGCTTACTACTCACAGACCAACGGTCAGGTAGAGGTTTCCAAAAGAGAAATCAAGCAAATCTTGGAGAAGATTGTGAAACCCACTAGATCATATTGGCCTGACCAGCTAGAGGATGCACTCTAGGCATACAAGACAACCTACACGACTCCAATTGGGACGTCTCCTTAGAGGTTGGTTTATGGGAAAGCTTGCTACTTACCTTTGAAGCAGGAGCACAAGGCACATTGGGCAGTAAAAGACTTCAACTGGAGCATAAAGGTTGCTGGAGATAAGAGGAAGATCCAACTCCTAGAGTTGGAAGAGTTCAGAAATGAGGCGTACGAAAATGCCAAGTTGTACAAGGAAAAGACTAAGTGTAGACACCCGATTTCGTATTCGGATAATAAATGTCCCCAAATCTTTCGGTGATGAAACCAACCCTTCAGGTCACAAGATCATATCGAATCAAGACAAAACAAGATTAAATTTTCATTTATTTGTTCCTATTTTTATGTGTGTCCGTCGTTTTAGTTAGAGGTTGTGATTTTTATTTTATTGTGTAGTTGTCATTTTGTGTTGTTTTTAAAGACATATTGTCTCGTGTTTAGTAAATAATAGTCAAGTTTAAATTTTCTTTCTTTTATTATTTAATTTGTGTGTATTTTTTTGTTGGGCCCATTATATCAAGAATTAATCATCAATTTTTCACAATTGGAGCCCAACCCAACCATTTCTTCTTTCAATTAAATCGGTTCGGTTCGTTTCGTTTTGAACCAAGTTGGTTAGATTTGAATTAGATTTAGGATAAATCCAAATCTTTTCTTGTCCCTCCTCTCCCGGCAACTCTGCACATTTGCCCCATTTTTCTACCCTAAGCCATATCCCTAACACTTACCATCAACTACTCTACCTCTACCACTACTCTATCCCCTGGAACCATTTCCACACTCCATCTCCTCCATTAAATTAACATCACCAGCAACAACCAAGAGCAAAATTTGATTTTGAGAAAACTCTTGGAGAGCAAAATAGAGCAAAAAAATATACAGAGAGTAAGGAGGAAATGAATTTGAGAGAGAGAGTGAGACACATCCGCCGCCGGACCCACTCCCCGTCGCCGGAAATACCATACACACACCCCAACCTGCACTTCCGTCCACCGGCGAGGCTTGTACCGACCACGCCCGTTCCCACCTTTGCCGGAGCCGCCCTCCATACCGCCGTCCGGAGCCGCTGCTTTCCGTGGCCCCCTCGCCCCTTTTACTCTCTGGTGTCGTCTCTTGGAACAGGTAAGGAATTAGTTTCTTTTTCTTTCTTTTATTTTGTACTGTTATGTGCAGTAGTTTTGTGAGCTTAATACTAAATAATTAGATGGAGAAATCGTGCGATGCATGTGGAGTGTTTTTGGGAATTCTTTTTTATTTTATTGGTTAAATTATTGTGTATTAATATGTATATAAATAGTTTCATAAAAAAATAGTTATTCAAGTTTGTATACTATATGACCATTTAGACGTCATAATGTTTGGATGTTTTATGGAAATACAACTCAAATCGTTTGTTGCGGTTTGAAGTTTTGCAACACATGATATAATTATTTTTGAACGATTTGTGATTACGAGTTACACGATGTTGGTGGTTTAAACTCAATCCACTCAATACAGATTGGATATTAACTCAAACTTAATTTAAATCATTTACAAATTAAGATTGAGATTTAAACGCTTTAAAATATATCATTACATGCAAATAAATGATCATAGTAAGACAATAATTTGAACTAACACAATTTTTTCTTAGTTAACTTTTCAAATGTCAACACAAATATCACTACTTTGTCAAATAATTTCAAATAATATGTAAACAATACAACTATTTCTCTAAATAGCACATTAATGAAAAGAGTAAAAAAGAAAGGCTCAAAAATAAAAATTAAAAAAATTGCAAAATAATGGTCATCATTTAGTATGAGATTAACACGATGATTAACAATAAACTAAAATACGTACTGATAAATCTTTCAAAAATAATATTATAATGCTATGTTATAGTTAAAAATCAATAAATAACATTAGAAATTATACGCGTTGAGAATTTATAGAATGGTGATAATATCATAAATGAAATAAATAGTCAATAGAATGCTAATATTGATTTTGAGACCGTTTCAAAAAAAATTATTAATCAATATAAAAATCACTTCTTCTTTTTTTCGCTTTCGAAATTACCACTCAACCATTATAAACCGTTGTCTCTCCGCACTACTTAGTACTTGAGAGTAGGACAGTTGTTTGAATCTCAAAATTTTCAAATCATGGTTTTAATATCATATGATGCTAGACAATTGCTGGAATAATTAATATAAGTTGTTATCAATTTGAATTTGAAAATGAATTAAAGTTTATGCCATGTGATATATCATAATAATTAAAGTTTATAACTTATAATTACATATTCATTTTTAAAATTGACTGACACATAAAATATATATTTCACTACAAGTTGTCACCTCATCAACTCTAACAATTTGGAGCATTCTCATAGCTTTGAGCTCAAATGCCTCTTCATTTTCTTACCGTTACAATTTTTTTTTATTAACTAATAAAAATAACTAATAGCAATAGCTATAACAATAACTATTACACATTAGCTAATAGTTAGAAGATGCACTTTATATAGAGTTTACTCACTT
>JAYMTA010004118.1:0-13093 GCA_036897625.1 Pelargonium cotyledonis | reverse complement strand
ATAAGTAGTAAATGGTGAGTAGTTTATGGCTAGATAAAAATACTTTTACTGTTTAAAATGTATACTTTTAAGAATATTAAGTTTTAAGAATAATTTTAAATATAATAATTTAAAGATGTATAATAAATAAAAAAACTCGATAATTAGCTCTAGTTGATTTCAAGTCATACCTCTTAGGCTCTCACTGACATATGAATATATGATAGTATTTTACATAAAAATAAAAAATAAAATAAAATAAGACATGAAAGTTTGTGCCCTTAGTGCAACTAGATCTAGATGTGTCTTAATTATAAATAATATAACATATATATTTATTGGGTTTTTTATAGTTTTTTTTTCCTAGTGTAATGGTTTGGAGCAACATTGCTTATCATACAAATTTTCAATTACTCACCCATACTTTGCGGGTAAGTCTTATGCACACCACTTACGCACTATTGTATTCGAGTCACAGTATAAGAACATGTATTGGTATGACTAATTATAAGGTAGATGCATATAATATAACTTTCTTATAATGTTACATGTTATAAATTTATCACACCATAAATATATTATATTTTATGGGCACATGTACAATCACAATTCATCATGTTCACGCATCTCTCTAACTATTTCTTTTTGGCTATAGACTTGTACACATTCGAAAGTTTTCTGTTTTAATATTTCTGCTCAAGTGTTAACATATATATACTTATGCGTGTGAATTCTTATTTTCTATCTTGATGTTCCTTTTTCTACGCAACTTATTTTTTGTTTGTGTAGAGAAGTAAATAAGGAATACGCAAAAAACGTAGTAGAGGTGGCAAACAAGCTGCTCAAGTGCTTGTCTTTAGGATTAGGGCTTGAGGAACATGTACTGAAAGAGGCTTGCGGAGGAGAGGAAATGGAATATAGAATGAAAATGAACTATTATCCTCCATGTCCTTTGCCTGAATTAACTCTTGGGGTGACTGCCCATATTGATTTCTCCAACCTCACCATTATGGTTACTAATGAAATCTCTGGACTTCAAATCCTAAAGGACGATCATTGGATCGATGTTAAGTACATTCCTGATGCCTTAATTGTTCACATCGGAGACCAAATTAAGGTATATTTATATTTCCGCGAGAAAAACATAGATTTGATTACCATGATAATAGTATTCACTAATGCTGGTCTAATTAGATTTTAAGGTTTTATGATACAAATAAAAAGAAGTGGGCTATAGTATTTTAGGCATAGTACACACTATACGAAATTTTTACTACAATGATTCAAAAACAAGATATCTGATAAGTAGAATCAATCACTCTTAGCTAATTTGAAATTTCATTTATATATAAGATGTTTTCTTTGAACACTTTGTTGTTTAAACAAGTGTACAAACAAATACACATACATCGATCTATTCAACACAAGAATTTTAGATTGAAAAACAATTATGATTTTTAATCATTGGATGAGTCTATGTGCACTTATTTACGAATTTACAATACAAGGTTACTTTTTATTTATTATTTTATTATTACACGCAGATATTAAGTAATGGACAATACAAGAGTGTATTGCATCAGTCAACAGTCGATAAAGAGAACCCGAGAATGTCGTGGCCAATATGTGTGAGGCCTCCGGTGGAGTTGGAGCTAGGGCCTATTTCCCAACTTGTTGACCAAGACAACCCTTCCAAGTACAAGTCCATGAAATTCAAGGATTACATTTCTAGTAAATACAATAAGCTTCATGTGTAGTAGCACTAGTGATTTGACAGAAAAAATAAATGAAATCCTGCTAAGGGTTACGAGAATAAATCAATATCCTTATTTGGTTGGAATTTAAAAAGAAAACTCTACGATCTTTTCAATTGGAATAAAGGTGTAAGAAGATTTTTATACGTACTAGAGCTGACAAATTTATGGTCAGTTCTAGTTGTTGCTTTCAAATTTTATGCTTAAAATGAACAAGATTTTGCGAGTTTATCCTACCTAGCCACCTTTAATTTAAAATAAAATCGGATGAAAATATATAAAGTTGGGTGTCAAATACCCGTATATTCTAGTACGTACTATTGCTTTTGTTTCATATTAATTATTGTACTATCAAACATTTAATTTTAATCCAAAGTTTGTCATTGCCTTTATCTTTAATCCAAAGTTTCTATACTGTAGTTAACAATGATACATTTTGTTAAAATTACTAACAAAATGTGTCAAAAATTGCCGGTGCCGGAGACACCAATTAAATATATTCACGCTTATTCTCTCCCTATAGTCTATAAATAAATAAACATTACACAAAGCACAGGCCAAACCACATGCATCAACACAACTATAAATAAACTACCAAGCCATGTCTCAATTCACAAACACAACTCCACGCAGGAGACACCAATTTCCGGCCACATTCCTCACATCCGCAACGTTGATCTCAGCCTCTATTACCAAAAAACCAACGTTTTAAAAACCGACCCGGAAGACGAACCGGTCAGACCTTTAGGTCACTGGGTTGAACGGTTCTACCGGACCAACAGGCCGGGTCAGTTATACTGACATCATCATGTTAATTATGATGTCATAAATATATTTATATACAAAAAAAAATCACAAAATGCTATAAAAAAATATCTAATGCATATGGTAATTATAATACACCTAGAAATAATCTATCACAAACAAGTTATATTAATATATTATAAATCATCATCTAACATTCAAAATGATATTAAGAATATCACAAACATTAATATACTGATATAAGTAACATTGTGGGAGAGACATTCAAGTAGCATAAGCTAAAACAACTAAGTAAGTAGGGTTTGCCTTTACCGTTAATATAATAAGACGCACTGACTTAGCCACTCACGCCTATTCCAATTTATTGTATTTTTTTTCTTCTAATTCTAACGTTTTAGATTTTTTTATATAAGGATATAATTCACAAGAGTTTATGAAGATAAATAATACATGGGCTTGATAATTACACTAATTTAGACTTCGGCCCAACAAAATGTAAAAAAACAAGCCCAAATAACCACACTAAGCCCAAACAAAACAAACCCATTTTACTGAACCGGTCGACTAGGTCGCCGGTTTTACCGGGTTCCCCGGCTTTGATCGGGTTTGACCACACAGACCGAGTTCTTTAAGACTCGGACCGGTAACCGGTTCAACCGGCCGATCCGGGTCGGTTTTCAAAACATTGCAAAAAACTCTCATCAGGCAGCGATCTCCGTTTTAGAACTTTTTGTTTCGAACTAACGATCCGAACGGAAATCTGCTTTTCCACATGAAGAAAATATCATATAAAAAAAATAACTTTTTTTCCCAGTAAAATCTCCATATGCAAGAGAAAAACATAGTTTTTACTTGAATATATGTTATGAATCAAAGAATTTATGGATTTTGAACTTTGAATTTAATTATGTTATTACTAAATGTAATTTTATGTTGATTATTTTATGTCTCATAAAATTTAGTTTACTAAATAAATAGTTCACATTTCGAACAAACGTTCTAAAGAAGCTTACCCCTAACGTTCCAAAAACTATAAAGTACTAACATTCCGCTTTTCCGTTACCGTTCCACACACTAAAACGTTCCGCGAACTAGGTAACTTCTCAACAAACCTAACCAAAACAACCTTGTCGGATCCTTCAATAACTATATAATTGCTTCAAGTTTTTTTTTTCCATTACTAAGACGTTCCAATAATAACATATCTTTTAACTGAGAAGTATGTAAACTAAATGTCTACTATGGTCATGCATCATGCAAGTCTTGTATATGTAATGCTACGAACGCTTCTATTATGTCATTCATCGACTTCAATTGGGAGTCTAAGTCAGCCTTTAGAATCCGGTTTTCTTCACGTTGAGGTTCGATAACCACACTTATATTTTTCTCATTCGCCACTTTTTTGAGCTAGAAGAGCTTCTTAACTTTTTCCTCGTACGCCACTTTTTGGGCTTGAAATGCTTATTTTATTTTGTCCTCGCATTCTTCTTTTTTAGCATGTGAAATATCTTCCATTTCACTAGATTGTTTTCAGTCAAGAGCTCTCAACCAACTCCTATACACCTGGTCCTCCCCAGCCTCTGGGTTATCATACAACTTTTTGCAGAACTTTTCCTTGTGGCCTACAATTCCATAATAGTAGCAAACACTACAAGAAAAAGTCTTATCAGCGACGGGAAAATTTCGTCGTTGGTCACTCTGTTTTCTTCGCTGGTTGAGTATAGCAACAGACTAGCAACAAGACGTTATCCGTCGTTGATCCAAGCGCCGCTGATGATTTGTGAGAATTTCGTTGTTGGCAACTAAGGGAACACCGACTACTATTCTGTCGTTGGCAGAGACGGGATCGGTGACAGAGGTAGCAACGGGAGTTACGACAGGTTAGAACAGCCAAGTATTAGCGACGGGTAGCCGTCGTATACTAGCGACGGATTTCGTCTCTGATATAATATTTAATTCTTTTTTCATTTATTATTTATTATTTATAATGATTTGTAATTTATTATTTTAATAATAAATGTATTTATTAAATAAATTGGAAATGAACAAAATAGATGGGAATTAAATATTAATATTAACATAATAATAATTATCTGATATCGATCAAATTTGTATCCGAATTTAAATTAACAAATAAAATATGTTTCTAACAAAAGTTATTACTAATGAGACGGTGGGGGAGGACGGGGGTTCGCCCGGATTAACTTTTCGAGTTGGGCCATCGTAACCTGAATGTGGTCTAGACGAGCATATGTGACTATGTCTTGCTGGTCTAGCATCTCGACGACGTCCCGTCGGGTTATGCCTTCTAAATGTAGACGGATACCGTCATCGGATGATGGATCATGTGACACCCATGGTGAAGCGTGCCTAACACGAGACCGAAGATAGTCAATCTGGTCCCGCATCTTCTCCATTTGTGCCTGATCATGATGCTGACTCGCAGTTGCATCGCTCGACGACCCCTCCCCCCGTGCATGCCTATGAGATCGTCCGCCAAAGTACTCGTGAGCTGCTATTTCGAGACAATACAACCGCCCCTTCTGGTTTATGACCCGTCACTCTCGTAAAAAGTCTGGACCTCATCCATTTCTTCCTAGTCTCAACAATCATGCGGTGTATGTCTCCTACATATTGACAATTAAAGATAATTGTTAATGCTGAGTAAAAGAAAGTGAATATTAAAATAATTAATTAGTTATAGATATGATTGACATGTACGATATGGGGCTTATGAGTGACGTAAATCCTCGGAGCATCCTCGTCATAGCCTGACGTCGAGAATGAGTTGACAAGAAAAAACTTGTTTGGAGCAGGAAAGTTACCTTCATCGTCAAGCTATACAAAAAAAATCACATTATTAAATTGATTACACTTATACTTTATAAAAATATCGGTTGAGTTTCCTTGTATTTTTTACATATCCTCAAAAAATTCAAATTTTCATTTGAATAGGTGGTGTTAAAACCTGATAAACAAATATATACCATAATACCAATTTGAACCCGGGACAACCATAATACGTAAATCAAACTCATTTTCGACTCCCAAAACATTTCCAAGTTGCATATAAATGAAATATAGATGTAGACTTGAAAGAAATGTATCATCCAATTAGCGGTCATGGCCACAAAAAAAAAACCCCCGAGCTTTAAAATTATCATACTTTGAACGCGTGTGAGACATATGGTACGTACTATGTTTTGGTTATTATTCAAACTGCCCAACTTGAACAATTCGATATTATTCTCATTTAGACGCATGAGAACAATATCGAACAGGTACTATGTCAAGGAGTGTTCATTAAAATCCTACAATTCTATACAAATTCTACCAAAATTTTTGTAGAGTTTCTCCTATATTTTACAACATATCCCCAACAACCAATTATCATCATAGCAATTGACATAATGTGTTTGCTTCTCCGGATGTCTCAAGTTCAAATCTCGGTTGGTACGCTTGCTTATAAAAAAAACATATCCCCAACAAATTATAACATTTATTAGCATTCATCCCGTGCAATGTAGTAAATAACACCAAAATAACTATTATTAGTTCATGTTTTGAGCTACGAACTTGATGTTTGTCTTGAGTCGTAGTATAATACTTTATTGAAAATCATTGATATAATCAAATGTATAACTTCTTGAAATGAAAACACAAACAAATTAGTCAAAATTTCTAAACTTTAATAATTGGGAAAGAACAAAATTACAAAACCTTATAATCATTTGTATAATTTAGTTTTAAGTTTTTTAATTAAGTTCATCAAACACTAAAAGGTTTCTACAAGATATTGATTCTAATCTCAATCTATATATGTTTCTAAATGGGAAAGGCATGAAGATTGTTCTTACTTTAATTTAATTTTTATTCGAGACAAGCACCTTTTAGGTGCATGAAGTTTGATCAAATATACAAATAGGTCACTTTTGAAAAACTTTGTACAAGTAAGTGCATGAACTTTCAATTTTGAACAAGCAAGTCTAATTCACTAACAATGTTAACTTCTTTTTTTTTTTTTTTGATACAGAAAGGTGCCTAAATCCTATATTGCAACGGCCTAAGGAACATTTTCAAGAGATATATATATACAAGCTCGAATAAGAAAATAGTGTTCAGGAAAGAGACTTTGCCTCTTAACCCTAGCCTAGGGTTTTTGGCACCCTACCGCACCAAAGTGGTCTCTTACACCACCACCACCAAAAATGTGTTGAGTGGGGATTGATCCTGAGACCTCTTCCCACTCACACAGTTGGAATAACCAACTGCGCCACTCTTAGTGGGTCAATGTTAACTTTTTCTGTTAAAAATAATTATGTAATAGTTTATTTGTCGTTTTAAAAATGTCGAGCATGACATGGTCATTGATGATGTGTTATACTTGTGCGCAAAATATTAAAATAATTTTACGAGTCATATGTCATAAAATTATTTAAAATCAATTTTTTGATCTCTCCGCTCCCATATTCCTCCCTACGGTTTCTTCTTCTTCTTTTTGTATGCATTTTTTTCTTTAAAAAGTAATACAACAAGTTCTTATAAATGTATAATTTATATAGAAGATCAGTTCAAAAATTATGAAAATTGTCTCTAGTTGCTATAAAAGCTACACGGACGCAAACGTTTTTTTAATTAATCATTGAGCTCAATTAGGTAGCATCATAACTAATTAATTAATGAGTTAAGAATGAGACGAGTTATATACTTTGATGCAAATGTGACAATTTGGATTTTAGATCAAAAAAATTAACCCGGTTGAATCTTAGCTTAAAAAGTTTCGAATTGGAATAGATTGGTTAAAATTCATTTTTTTTTATTGTAAATGAACAGATTTATCCGATTCGATTCAAAATTGATCAAATTAAATGGGATTGGATCATATTTTATCCAAATTGGATTTCAGTTGCTCACGGATTTGGATCCAAATTAGCAACTCGATCTGAATTAAATCATTGAACAACAAACTATAAAAAAAGTAATCAAATTCACATGGGGAGAAAAAAAATAGATCAATAATCAAATAACGTTAAATTTATTTGTTTATTTTCAAAAGGAACATTTTATCGCAATTATTTTAAATTTAATTTTTATGCGGCCCATGTTTTTAATGAGCTAACTCAATTAAGAAATACCAACTTGATGGTAGTTGAGCCCAAATGCATGAGTTGGTTATTTATGGGTTATTTATTTATCCATTCTCTCTCCATTCTGTTCTTATTTGGCATATTGCGTTAAATTACCATAATGAAAACTACGTTCTTCTGAACCATCCCAGAAGACTGAACGGTGAAAGGAGAGAGAGAAGAAAAAGCTTCAAGTTGAAAAAAAGTCGAGCATGGATCTGGGTATGCGACTGTTTTAATTTTTACATTACATGATAGAAACATGAAGCACAAATAAGTTGAATCAATTTTATTCTATGATCCTATGAATTATAGTTTATTGATTGAATGTTTGAAAATTAATGAAATTGCTAACAATTGGTATCAAAGCATGGATAGAAATTTGAATTGATTCACCAATTAAAATTTTCTGGAATTAATTTGCGTCTGGATTAATAGACTACTTTTGTATCTGTACTGTACTGGGACTTTACAGTCATGCTATCTTCTATCACTACAACAAATTAGGCCAATTAAAAATTGCAACATAAAGACCCAAAACTGCCGCCCATACTATTGGCTGCGTAAATCCATTCCTCAGTATCAACCCACGTGGTAGATTTGATGGGCCGCGGTTTTGGGCTTTTTGACATCAGTTTTCGTAACTGCAACCAATACATTTCATTGTTATTATTGGGGTAATTTGTTGCAGTTTGTAATTGTTGGGCTTTAATTTTATTTTTAGATCAGTTAAAAACTGCAACCAAATACATTTACAAATTCTCACAGTTCAAATATTTGAGTCATTTCAAATAAACAATTATGCAAAGCAATATTAGTAGTTAGATATTCGTAAGAGCTGACTATATGTTTCAAACTTTTAAGTACCAATTGCATATTATGACAGTTAAAAACTTAAACGAGCAATAAGTATCCAATCTCTGAAAGGAACTGCTCTAGTTCTATCAATTACAAAGAAAAAGATCCAAAAGTTGAATTGTATCTGTGATACTTCCATTGTAGGCTTCTCCACTAAGTACCAGGGCACAAACAAAAACACAAAGTTGCACATGTCAAAAAAACAAAAAGATAAGGGATACAAGAAATAGCATGTAAGCCTTGCTTCACCGTAAGATATAAATAACGATAATGTAAGAAAGATAAGTATTTTACTGTCTGGAATATAAACAAAAGTGTTATTAATGGAATAAATTATGGTAACAAATATCTACAGAACCAACACTTGCATCATCCATTAAAGAGGATTGTGGATCACATTATTCAATGAAATAGTAAATGAACAAATGAGCCAAATCATCATATTATTCTTATATCTTATGTATAAGAGGAGGCAATCACTGGTATCCAGATAGAAACAAACTCCATATAACACATTACCTGAAAAGGAATCAGCACCAGATCCATGATTTGAGTCGTTTGAAGTAAACAAGTTCGGGTATGAAAACAAAACACACCATTGGAGACTACCCAAATGCCAGAAAGATCTGAAAAGCAATAAACACAAAGCAAATGAAACCACAACCATAGTATGGATAACATTTACTCTCCTCAATTTCTTTGACAAGTAGTTTCAAGAGACAATGCTTGTGGCTGAAATGTTCAATCAATAACATCTTCCATATCTAAATAGTACTAATGTGACTCAGATAAGTTATAACATGATCATAACTATCAGTTTAATGATTTTAGAATAATTAATCATCTAATATAATATACAAAATAGTTATGCAAATTGAAAATATCCCTAATGAAGACTACTATGAGTAAAGCACTAATTCAGCCATCCATCCCACATGGTTCATGACTTCTTAAAAATGCCCTTGTTATGTCATTGATTTAACATTTAAAAGATAACCAATTGACGGTGGTAAGTTGCTCATGTCATTCATGTTTGCCAATACTATAACAATGCACTAAAAAAATAAAGACTGAAACAATGTTTAGAGTCAAACGCACTAAGTGATCACCTAATAAGATTATATGCTGCAGCGAACACCAAATATAATTCTTAGCACGGACAAATGCAAAACAGAACCAGCAAAGGCCAGAACACGGTTAGCAGTACATACTCTGAAACTAATCACTAGCACTATTCTAAAATATTTAACTTGCAAATTCCTCCTCTTCCTCCTCATGTGCATGCTACAAAATCTTGAAGTTCAAGAATCACATATATTTTTTTTTTGTTTAACTTGCAATAACTATTTTTTCCATAAAATTATAAAAAACATAGGGTCCACATCCACAAATGTTTATATATCTATGTAGCAGTATCACTTCCACTATCAATAGCAGTATCACATAAGCAACTCCACAGAAGCTACAAATAACAATTCAGACGCACGCCTAGCTTTACTTAATTCTTATATAGGAAAAAAACATATATATTTCAAATGAACTCATAAATAGTAAATGAAGTGAATTAATTAAGAAAAGACCAATAAGATTAGGAGAGAAAAAAAGTAATAAATGCAGCAAATTAACATGCAATTTAACATGAATTAAGCTGCAAATTGACATGAATTTCAATAATGGTAGAAATATGGAGTAAATCTTATTCAATTAAGTTGCAGATTCACATCTATTTAGTTCAACAACAAGAGCAACACAATGTTGAAAGCATACCAAGTAAATAACAGCCTTTAGCTCTACGATACTCAAATTTCTCATGCAAAACAAAGATTCCAACTCTGAACTAAAAAAATGACAAAATCACAAGAAAGTGAAGTTTAATTGAAAAGTAAATTAATCTATATTTCATACAAGTTTTGACTCTATCATTTCAATTTCAGAAATCAATTATCATAATGTTTCTAGGTTTAGCCCCGGCCAAATAATGAATTCCCAAAAAAACCCTAACCCAATATCAACAAAGAAATTGGCTAGATGGAGATGAAACTTCACAAATCATACACTAGATCCAAATCATAGGCTGAAATCTCAAGATACTGCTAAAAAAGAAGAAGCAAAAATCAATGATTCAATTCGGGATTCATAGCTGGGTGAAGGGATTTTAGCAGTCATTGAGAGAGAGAGAGAGAGAGAGAGAGAGAGAGGAGTGGCTCACTGTCGTTCGACGTCGGCGTTCGTCGATCGGTGTCGGCGTTCGTCGGTCGGCGTTCGCGGTCGGCGTTCGTCGGTCGGCGTGACAGAGTGTTCACAGAGAGAGTGTGTTTATCGTTACTGTTAATTCTCGTCTTTGTTTTTTTTTTCTTACTGTAAGGATTTTGTTTTTACTGTTAGTTTAAGCCCAATTTTAAGTTAAGGTATTTGGTAGCAGTAAGAAACCGTGAGTTAAGCCCATTAAAGGTTGTAGTTGCAACTAGAAACTGCAACGAAAAACCGCGATTATAAGCCCATATTGTTGTAGTGTATCTTCCGTCTCACGGCCTTTTCCAAAATTAAAGTTATATTAATTGTCATGTAGTGCCTTTTAGAGGGAGTTTTTTTTAGTTATACAAGTTAATTTAAATATATTGAAATATATAATAGAAATCTAAATATTTAAAAAATCTATACATTTTCAACAGTAAATTTGGTTTTGACTCAAAACTCTATACCACTCATATATAGTGGGCCCGCCAATTGGTTTTGAATTTACAGCAACCCTTCTTGCCCACCACCATTCATGATTTAATGCTATTTACGATTTAATTTACTGAATTAGATTCTTCATTCATTCTTCTTCTCATTCTTCATTTCAATTGCTCTATCAAAAGTGACTCACGGTTGTTTGAGTAATGAAAAATATACCAGTTTCTACATTCAAGCTTTAATATAATATAAACTTTAAGAACCAAAATTATATTTCTTTGTGTAAATGCTAAAACATGAGTAGATTTATGAATCCATCTCATAAGCAGTATATATATCAACTGAAATACTCTAAACAAGGACAGATTCAATGAAACTGCAACCAATCAGTTTCTATTTCTCTAATATCTTGGCATGTTGGAGTCCAATACATGCACAAGAATCTCCAAATAATAAATCTTAAGTTTTCAAACACCTCAATGCCTACTCTTCTCCAAAACTAATCAGATAATTAAACCAAGTCTTAAAAACATAAAAAAAAAAAATCAAATCTTAAAAACATCACATTACAATCAAAATTACATATTTTACCAGCACAACATGCAACAATAAAAACAAAACCAAAATCAAATGTTGTCATCCATTGTCCATGAATTGGAAAAATATTTTCTTCAAATGTCAATTGAGTTGCTTCCTACATGACTTCTTGTAACCAACAAACAAAAATGTCTTTACTATATGTAAATATAATAAAAATAACCTTAAAAATTGAACAAAAGAATTAATTTATCACCTACGACATTAGTTTGGACAATTATTTTTTCTATGCCCTTCTTGCTTGCATGTCCCACACCTCATTCTCGATGTGCTTTCTTTTATATCCATCTCATTGTGAATACATTTACATCATGGTCAACCCTTTTTGGATGAATCGGGAATAAGCACAAAGTTGGATTTTGGCCAATAATCTTCATGACGGATAGGCTCAATATATGGTTCCCAAACAAGTGAATATTTTTCTAAATTGTAGCATTCTTCAATGTACTGATCGTGATCAATTTTATACTTCATGCAAGTGGCAAAACAATGAGAGCATAGAAATTTATAAATTTGTCATTTCTAACAACTGTAAGTGTACTCAATCAATTTCACTTGTTTATTCTGACCTTTTTGTAGATGTTCACCATGCCTACCAGTTTTGATCTACGCCACACCTCTTTGACGATGAGAAGCTGTAACTTCTTGTCTGCGTGCTATTTGCATATTTTTTTGTATGTTGAGTGTTATTTCTGGGGTGTAATTTTGCCCCATGCTCAAAGCTTCTGGCCCCAAGTCTTTTTTTTTCTCAAAATAGCCCACAAGTCGGTAAAATATCTTTTATATACAGATGCAGTAATAGGAATACTGCGAGCACTCTTCAAAACACCATTGAAAGCCTCTGACACATTTGTAGTCATTATTCCATAACGTTTACCTTCATCCTAGCAAAGTGTCCACTTACTAAATGGGATTTTATCTAGCCATTTTTTTGCCTCTTCACTTTTCTCTCTAATTTGTTGCATTAGGCTAAAAAAATTTCGAGGTTGGCGTTGATGGGCTGCTCTTTCAACAAGACGTTTCAATTATAAGTTGTGAAACTTTTCATTAAAGTTGCTTGCGAAATGACGACTATAATAGCGGTGGTAAGCATATGGCTCTTTCCATCTTGAGAAATCTTCCTATACTGCTGCATTAATACCTGCGTGATGATTTGATATAAGACAAATGACGCGATCTCCCACAACATAATGCCTCAAACATGCATGAAACCAACTCCAATTTTCTTGAGTCTCTTCTTCTAAGACAATTGCAAATGCAATTGGAAACAATTGATTGTTGCCATCTTGTGTCATTGCAATTAACATCTTGCCCTTATACTTTTCATGCAAATGAGTT
>JAYMTA010004117.1:0-13094 GCA_036897625.1 Pelargonium cotyledonis | reverse complement strand
GGATACGAGTCTTGATTTTGGTTGGAAGTACATAATCATAACCCGGTCCACATAATTACGGGTTTAGGACTTTCCATAACAAAAGGATGAACTAAATATGGATTGCATGACCTGATTCATATAAAAATGGTCATTCCTAAACAAAAGTCTAGTTGAGTTAATCTAACTCTCCAACAAGCGTGTTAAATCTCAAATACTCGCTTGTTTCAAATTTGTCAAAACTAATTTAAGTGGTGGTCAATCAGTAAATGCACAAATTTTCATATTGTTCTCGTAGTAACGTATGCATTCGAAATTCAAAGTCGTCCTCACCATAAATGAGTAGTTTTAAATTATTTTACCTCAGTTAGACTTATTAAATTAGTGATTTCAACCAAAAATGATTCAGATAAAAAAATTTAAAGGATACAAGAAATGCATAATTACCATAACACAACAAAAATAATACGGAGTACTATTCTGTAAACACAAAAAAAAAAAAAAAAAAAAGCGTCAGCAAGAGAGATAATCGCCTCCAATATGAAGGCACAATTAATTGGTAAGGTCGGCTCCCAAATATTTACTCGGCAAGGACTGTATAAGAACTGAAATTACTTTCAGGGAAAAAATGTCCATAAAACTAAAAACATTTTAAATTTTGTTAGACCACCAACACTACTCGAGATGTAATGAATTTGCTAACGCATGATACAAAACTCAAAGCCCTGATACAAGTTTACCATGTTAGAGGCGAGTGTAAATGACTCCCACCAATGACCTGACCAACAAATTTTCTACCGGGTGATGCATATTCAAAACCTGAAGTGTTTAAACAAGTTCACCGCATTAAAGATGATCAACTCAATGCACAAGACTTCCACCATTTCGACGTCTTGGCAAGACTATTTGCATACGCAACTTTATTGAACTTGAACATTTTTGCATCCCAATATTGTCCTTGAGTTTGGGCAAAGCTACTTTAGTGTAGATATATAGATGCCATGTATTGGACATTGGAACAATACTCAATAGTCAATACAATACTTCAATAATCAATGACAACACAATATAGTGTTTCCACTCACACAATGCTCACGTCAGTTCCACAAGACAAGCAAAACCTTTATATCAATTCCAAATAGCTTGCACAAGTTTCAAACTGATACTCAGGTATAGATACAGTCGCCAATCCAAGCATTCGAAATACACAATTCCCTTTTACGTTACAAATACTAATTTTACATCAACGAGACGTATATTAATACCTTTTTACCACCAAAAGAATATTTCAAATGTTGTGGATACAAACTTAACCTTCATTTGCATCCTCTTTTATTTCATCGTTTGACTTCCATACAATATCCTTCAACCCAGTCGAGAGGTTCTTGTAGAACTGTGCAATACAAGAAGACATGTATTTAAGGCACTAGAAAACAATACTAGTAGTTAATGCACCGGCAAATCAAGCTGGCAAAGATCCAATAGCCTCAAATAAAACTTTATCGGGTACTGACTTAATATGTAAATTATGTTTATTTCAAACAAGGTCAGTCATGTTTTTGTTTAAACTAAAAGACATGTGAATTATACATCTTCCAAATCGGGTCAATTGGTTATAAAAGCATGCTCTCTTCTCCGGGGGGCAAGGTATGTATGATAGTGTTGACTGTGTGATCTGAAATTGCTAGTGAGGTCTTCCTTATGCTATAGTTCGGTGTTTGTGCTCACGCTAGCCAATTTAACATAATATTACACATTCAACACGACCCATGAACACGAATTGCCACCCCTACGTGTGGGTGTGACAACACTGACTATATAGATCAACCAAACCAATAATCATGGGTCCGAAACTTTATTTTGCTGTTTACCCAAAATTGTAAGCAAAAAGTCATTGGCACAATCTAGTTCTTCAATATATGTAACGGCAAATATCAAATAGGCTTGGCAACATGCCATTCATAACTCTTATAAGAAGAATGTTTAATTCATAAATAAGATTCTTTGTTTTCTATAACTGAATGTGACAAGTGCACAAAGAATCTAATAACATACCTTGTGAAATTCAAGAGTATCTCCACCGGACTTCCGAAGCTCAACCATAAAAAGTGATGGCGCAACTTCATAGATCTGAAACAAAAAGTTCAATTGAAAAAAAAAAAATTAACGCACATAAAACTGATATTTTACAGATTATTATAGCCACTCCAGATTTTGTGGATGAGGCATTAGGGATATTAGGGATGCGTACCTCTGTTGCAACAGCTAAATGACCCTTGCGTCCAGTTTTCTCCCCCAAAAGCTTCAACTGGTTTAGATGGAAATACATTTGTAACAAGATAGCAGCAAAAAACAAACAAAATCTAGAGACAATTCCATCGAAGATGATCAAATTTATTGAATCTTTCAGCCTTACGAACAGCTAGGTAAGTAAGAAATACCTTGTAATTATTTTTCTTTACACCAAAACCCAGAGGTGTGGCAGTTTCCTCAATTTTTGAGATAATCTCATTAGCAGGACATTTAGATGTGAACCTCGTTTCTCGTTTAACAAGCCCCTGGTTATTGAAGGAAAATAACACCTGGTTTAGATTTGATTACCATAAAAATCTATTATAATTTTAATTTGTATACCTAAAACATCAAAATGTTAATCAAATATGCAACAAAAGATGAAAATTTCCCCAGATAATATAATCAAAAGTTATTTCAGAGGAAACAAACTATTATTAGCTATAAACTACAAATTGATGATAAGACATGCAGTACCTAATATAGGTAAAATATATTGAAGAAGCTATAAAAGCGAGTATTAATAGTCTTCGGCTTTTGTTCTTCTACAAGAAGTGGCAGAGATAAGTGGATTCATGATGTGTCTTGTACAAAAGTGTAAATATGCCTGAAGGGTTACTTGGAAAAGAAAAAAAAAACTAATGTTACAACATACCATTTGTTTCTCGAAAAGACTGCCGAGGTTTAGACCCTGAGATGTAGAGATAAGCTCAAAAGCATTCATCGTGACAGGATTAGAAGAAGCCACAGGTTCTCGCCTCTCTACAACAAGGTTTTTAGAATCCTGCACAAGAAGTAGAGCAAGTGAAAAATCAGATCATATTGAAAACCACTGAATATATGTTCGTTTAATCAAAGATAATGCAATAAACAAAAAAAAAATTACCCCTGATTCATTGAAAATAGCATCCACGTCATCAAGACTCACATCAGCTTCTTCAAATTTAGTGAGCTTATACCCCTTTTTGAACCATTCGTTCTCAATTACCTCAGCAATAGTTATGCGCTATATGACAAAATAGAACTGATTTAATGACATAGGAGACTTCAATTCTATTCAAAAAAGAAAACAAGAAGTTCAGCAGAAAAGAAAGAAAAGGAGAAAAATAAAACTCACGGTCGAGGGATTAGGATCCAGGATTCTTTTGATTAGTTTCTTGACACTTGAAGAGAACCAAGGAGGACATGAGAATTCTGCCTTATGTATCTGCAATCACATGAAGTCCTATATAGCATGTTACAGTTTCATATATGTATATAACACAGCAAACAAAAACTTGCAGAAATGCGTGGATAGACTGGATAGTATATTTCTCAATTTGAAAAATATACATCCGTCTTTCTAAAAATCAGAGATAAACCCTACAAAATAATTCCATAAACTAAGTCCCTACAGGTATGGACAAATTTCGAGCTAATGTACCAGATACTCATCTAGTATACTCCACTGAAGCATGATCCAGAAGATATGAGCAACTTCGTCGCAAAACCATATTCCAAGAGGTACGTAGCTGTAATTACTTCTATGAGTACAACATAAATAATATTTTTCTGGGTGGACACACATAAATCTACTATCATATTGATCAACTACTACAACCAGTATAGCTTTTTTCATTTATCATGGGTACAAAATCAACATACACGAGAACAATGAATCTCACATATTCTTCAACCAAGAGTAATCTCTCAGCAATACACTTGATTCAGTTCTAGTCAACCAAACTAGGTAATGTGTTGACCAAAAAGGTAAGATGTGAGAAAGTGACACTTGTAATAGAATACATTTAGTAATCCAACTGTAAATTTCAGTACACATCCTTAAGTGAAAAATGTAATTATTCATTTGATTTATGTACTCAGAAAGCAACATTAAGCAGAGCAGTGGTAAAAGTGTAAAACTATGCAAACTAGGAAGGAAAATAATTTCCACAAGAAGGGCAGTGCAGAAACATGAAGAAACCAACAACCCCCTTCTTGTACAAAGCCACGATGTTGGAATCTTCAAAGGGCAAATATCCAGCCATAAGGACGAAAAGGATCACACCACATGACCAAAGATCTGCCTTGGCTCCATCATATCCTTTATTGTTGATCACCTACAAGTTTCGAAAAATGGGCTACACTGATAAGCAAACACAAAAGCATAAAACAGCAGGAAGGATAAGAGAAGCTTATATACCTCCGGAGCAACATAATTTGGTGTTCCACATGTTGTATGAAGTAAGCCATCTTCCTAAATGAGGTAAGTTAAATATCATCAATTAAATTCTCATATCAAAAAAACAAAGTGGCAATGGCTTTAAAACAAGGAGGGCAGTGTGGCAACAATGAGCAAAATAAGAAACAAGCCTAATTTTTGGGTTCACCTTAGCTGCTAAAAATACTAAATATGAATGAGTTCATAGTAATTTACTTTTTAACCACAACAACAAGTCATATACTCACTCGAACTTGCTGAGGTAGAGCACTCAATCCAAAATCAGAAACTTTAAGATTTCCATTTGCATCCAGCAGTAAATTCTCTGGCTGCAGTGTGCAAACCATGTAGTTTGTAAATAGTGGGTAATTATCTGTTCATAACTAGTAGTGAAACTGATGAGACACATAATGCAACATAATAATAATAATAATAATAACACGGTCATACAGAAATGCAATTATAAAGATATCAGCATCACCATTGAAATAGAATAGTAGTTTGAAGTCATTTAATATAGGAAGAAAAGGATTTTGAAAGAAATGTGTTAAATTTTGAATTTTTTTTTATATTGGGCCACTCATAAAGGATTCAGCTTCCCTTACTACAAGGCAAACCTTGATCATAGAGTTTAGCTTTCACCTTTTAAAATGGAAAAAAAAAAAGATACACATTTGTTTCATCTTTGTAAAGGTGGGGCTTTTTTTCACCCCACCCCTCACCGCCAGCCTCACACCTCCTCTAATCATGGGATCAGCACGTGCACAATTGGGAGCATTTTTTACTTAAACATTCCCCTCATGTGTTGGCATTTTCCTTCAAAACTTGGACCACTACATGTATGTGCTTCGACATGTGGACCGGAGAATGCTAAGACAGTCAACTGAATCGGGTCACGGCCCGGATCAAAACTTGGTCTGATACCGTACCTTACATAGGAAAAGGAGATATTCTGACCTTTAGGTCTCTATGGAAAACGCCTCTGCTATGGCAATAATCTACAGCATTAATGAGCTGCTGAAAGTACCGCCTTGAATCTTCCTCTTTCAGCCGACCTTGACTGGCCTAGAACAACAAAACAACAGAAAATCCAAAGCAATTTACAGTCATGTCTTATTTTTCCACAACTACTCCCAAATTGCATACATAAATTGTTTATAAAAAAATAAAGCCCATACTAGTGACTTACAATTCTGTCAAAGAGTTCGCCACCAGTCACAAATTCCAAAACAATGTATATCTTCGTTTTGCTAGCCATAACCTGCATTAAGATTACTAATTTTAACTAACCAATTATATGGATCAACTAATATTACATAATTCGAAAAGAGGAATTCACATACTACCATCTAACCTCATACATGCGGATTACATTTGGATGTCTAATTAGTTTCATAGTCGAAATTTCTCGTTTGATCTGCGAAACCAAAATACAGTAAGGGACAATTTTATACACAAACCCAACATATCCAACTTGCTCAACATAAAATGAACTATTCTTACAATACTTCTTCGAATACAGCAAATTATTTCACTAATTAACAAAACAAATAAAAATAATAATAGTATAGGATTTACAGTGCAGACAGTGAACTTTCATTACAGCCCCGATACAATTTTAATTAGTTTACTCTTTCTTCCTAATCACCTTTAGAATTTTTAATTTTAAATAGTTTCCAAATACACCAAATGTTCCACTAAAAATCATGTAATTGCCTTCACTCAAGATTATACAATTTCAAGTATACCAAAAAAAATAAAAAAAACTCAGTTTTACATAATCCCTTAAAAAAACTTGCTTAACTTAATTTTGTAAGTAAACATGTTTAAAAAAAATACCTTCACATTGAATTTTTCAACAAAATAAAAATAAAAAACATGCAATTTTGCATTCATTCACTTATTAAACAAAACATAAACTTTTTAATAATAAACTTAATATAAACTCATTGATCTTAGCATCAAACTTTATAAATTAAAAAATTTGATCATACCTGACCGATCATTTTATGCTTGAGAACCTTCTCTTTGTCGAGAATTTTGATCGCAACGCCATCGCCGGTCTCCATGTTCTTCGCGAACTTGACCTTCGCGAAAGTCCCTTCGCCGAGCGTCCGTCCGAGCTCGTACTTCCCAACTCGCGTCCTGCTGCTGCTTCCGCCGCTGCCGGAGCCGTGATTCGCCCGAGACGACGCCATTTTCTCTCTCTAGAAACCACAAAACCCAACCCTATCTCTCACTCTAGAACTCAATTAATCGATCAATCAACCAACCAAAATCCTCCTAAATCCAAATCCTCGGCGTATCAAGATCTCTTCTTCTTGCAAGGCTGCCACACCTGCGACTTCGCCACACTCATCTTCTTCGCCTTTGGGGGAGAAATTTATGAAAACCCTAAAAATCTCCTTTTTATGATTGTGAAAAATGTGATTATTCAGAAATTGGAATTCTGGGAAAGGTATTGAATGCCGGGATTTGAGGGAGATGGGATTGGGACCGTTGGATCGGACTCCAAGCCCATGAAATTGGACGGATCGACAGTTGGGAAGGTGCGATTTTTTGGGGAAATGGGAATTGGATTGATTGGATTGAATTGGAGGTAGACATCTCAATGGGACATCACATGATTGGATTGTGTGTTGTAATTATTGTTGTTCCTTGTGATATTTTGTGGGTTAGTGTGTATACGAGGAAGGTGTATTTTACTGGGTCCCAACAGAAGAGAGTTTGGTAGGGATGTATTCGAATGTTAGGTCGGGCTGTGTAGATCGAGTTTAGATTTGAGTACCCGACATAGAGGTTTCATCGGTCAGATCGGATCAAATTTAGTTCGTAGTCAAACATGAGATTCGATTCGATTTGATAATATTTCGAATCTGATTAGATCAAAGGATAATAGATTGGATCGAATCAAGTTGGACAAATCCGTTCATTTTACACTAAAATGACTGGATTTTATTGATCCATTCCAATCTGATCTAATCCGCTCAGTTTTTTGCAAGAAAATCTGATATGATTTGAAATTGATCGGATTGGATCGAATTTTTCTCGAATTGGATTTCGAATGTCTGCGGTTTTGAATCCATATTGTCGGCTCTAAGCTTACGCATAAGATGTATGTGTTGTAAATTTTGGGTTTGTTTAATTGTGTACGTATTTGAGTGATCTAAAAGAGATTGAATTAGTTTTATGCAACTCGAATTAAAAGCTAATCAACACAACATAAAATAAATGTGTTTGAACTCACCAGTATTTTAAACATGTCGTGTTGTGTCTCAAAAACTTGTCCACATGATTAGTTATTTGTGTTGTGACACACATGAAACGCCCAACGCGCACAATTAGGGTTATACAAGTAATTTAACTCAAAATGCCCTAGATTGTTTTATTGTTTCCTTCCTTAGTTTCAAAGTAACCATCCTATTTTTCGAGCATTTTTTGTTTACAAATAAGTGTTTTTTTATGAAGTTAGTTATGGACAAATTATCAATCGTGTCTCTATAAAACAGTGACTAACTTTTTATACTCCCTATGTCCCAAAATATGTGTATTCATTTCTATTTTAAAATTTGTTATTAAGAAGTTCATTTGTGTTCTAATAAATTCAAGGAATACCAGCTAACTTATAATTGAGATATTATCCATAATTTATGTATAACCAAAATTCTGAAAAAATAAACAAAACATTTATCCGCAAATGCAATTGAAACAAGATATTTATTCGAAACGGATTTATTAGTTTATAGAAAGTGATCTCAAAACACTTATTTCAATACAAATACACTCATTTTTGTGCATATAGATTAGTAGCCCAAATTTACTAAAATTTGAGATAGTAAATAGGTTTTTATATTAAGAATTGAATAAGGTCATCAAGGTATTATAGGTGTAATTAGACTTTCAGTTGATTGTGAAACAAATCTATGAAAGTTGGTATAGTAATGTCAAGGTAGATTTTATGGTCAAATTGGGAAGCATTTTAGTCTTGCTTCTAGAGATTGTATAAAATGCAGTCTTCAAAGTTGGTATAAAATGCAGTCTTCAAAGTTGGGTGAAGGTCTCAAATCTAAATATTTGACCACCGACAAAATGTTGTAAAGAAGTCCTTCAAATTGGGGGAAAATCTTTTATGCATTTTCATCAATTTCAAAATATATATATTTTGTTTGTATTCGTATAAAAAAATAACAATATAAATTGTGTTAACTTTGACTGGATCTCCGAGCGTGTGGATCCTATTAAAAGACTTCCCGTCAAATTTTGCGTTAGACTAAAACAACTAGAAAACAAAAACTCAACCTTACCAAAATTAAGCCGCAGTGGCTAAAACATCCTAAATAATAAAGTTGATGACACTAGAATCCTTCCAATCAAATTGAATAAGCAAGTCAAAAGCACCAGATCCCTCACCCTCCACCGGGTATGCTATCTGATTTGATAACATACTCGAAGGTTGATTCGAGTGCTCCAATCAAACCATCATCTTTCAAGCCACCTTCTCCTTCCCTATAACCGTCATAGATCTTCAATTTCTCTACGCACACACCAAGAATCTACGTCGCTAATCCACAAACTAAACAGCACCTTAAATTGCTACCAAATCAAGAGCTCGCTATCTAAACGAGAAAATCCGCAATTAGCTATTTGTTAACTCAAGAGACCGTCGTCGCTTTGAAAATCAATCGCAACCGCACGAAAACCCTAATCGACTCTCAAAACGGTAGAGAAATAAAAAACCCTTGGAATTTTTTTAAAGCAAAAGGATCATTATTTTAATATTCGGTCAAAAACAATACAATAATAGCAATTCAACTGTGAAAAACTAAAATGTTTTAAATTAAAAAAAAAACTCTGTGTCTTTTTTTTAAGCATACTCTACGTGTCTAAATTTCTTATAGACTGCGTTTGATCGTCTGGATTGGATAACTATAGATTGGATAACAATGTTAGATTATAATAGATGATAAATACAATGGATAAGCATTAATGCATTCCAAAGTTTAAAGTATGAACGGATAATAAATTTGATTTATTATTATTTTTGACCAAATTGCCCTCGATTTGTATCTTAACATATTGTTTTTACTCATTACACATTTTGACTCATCGGTACCGAAACAAATTGAAGGTTCAATTTTTTTTTAAAAAAAAATTGTTCAAAATATATTTGAATAAAAATAATTACAATTTAAAATATTAACGAACCCTAATAAATATTAACAAATACAAACTCAACTCGAACTTGTTGTTCTTACTCCAACAAATTGTTTGTCTCATATACATATAAGTTTTATTTTTTGAAATAATAATATATTCCGAAATGTTTTAAATAATATTTTTTTTGAAATGATATTTAGTTTAATTTTTTGATTCAATTTTAATATAAAATTATTCGATTCAAACTCATTTTTAATTTTTTTAATTTTTTTTTTTAGATTTAGTCCACTTCATTCCAACTCGACCACAAAAGAAATAAACTTTTATAAGGTTATGTTATAATTTAAATTAATTATTGTTGTTACAAGAGAAAAAAAAATGAATTAGTTTGAGGTATTTTGGGAATAAAAAATATTTTTATATCCAATTCATCTTAATCTGGAAGGTGGGCTTGGATTATTTTGCCCATCATGTGATGGATAAAAACTGCATATTGGATTTCGAAATCCAATTCATAGTTATCGTCAGACATTAGATATTATAGTATAATGGATTTCGAAATCAAATTCACTTCTATAGCCATAAATCATTTTGAAATAATTAAATTAATTGGACTTACCTTTCGTTTTATTAATATTATTGACAACAACATATTTTACATTATTATGTGTCAAAAATTCCAAACACAAAATCCAAATCAACATCATGCTTGAAACTTGAAAGTAACATAAATAATAAATTTAAATCAAGCTTATCCACTTAATAATTTAGACGTCGTTCTACAATTATAATGCATAAAATCCAAATCACTATCAAACAAATTATCTACTTTTTATTCTTTAACTTGAAAAGAAAAGAAAAAAACTTAATTGGGCCAAGTTGATCTAATGCGCTAGAAGATCATTTGGTCCGATTAGAATTCGGTTTGATCAATTTTTATCTCAAAGTTTATTTTTAGAAAATGTTCGTAATTTTTTATGTTAAGAATTGTTAGTTTTAGTAAAATATATTTTATTATTGTTCGTTCATTTCATTTTGATTCTATAGTATTTATTTTTTTCTTCTTTGAACACAAAAATTAACATTTTATTACTTCATATTGGATGATAACAAAGACAAGACTGCCAAAGAGACCAAAAACCTAATTAACTCATGGGCCACTTAGCTCGTAAACCAACCCGAAAATAGAAAATTGACATGAGCCACAATGGCTAAAACATCATGAATAATCAAACCAAAGATACTGGATTTCACCCCCATCAGCCTGAATAATCAAGTTGAAGACACTAAAATCCTCTCATTCAGTCAAAGAACACGAACAACTGACAACGATTGCACTTGAAGTTTAAACCGACCACGTAGAGTGCTTTGCCAACCGTCTCTCGTCATTGTCGTGTATGTCATATGATTTGACGTCAAACTTGAAGGTTAATGCGATGACTCTGACCACCAACCAAAAAATACTTTCTCCTTCTATGCAACGAACTCATGTTGCCTTACGTGCAAAATTTTCTAGTTTGTTCTGAATCAGACGGCAAATCTGGTGGCACCGATTAGCAGTTGGCTGAGACCTTCACGTGACCATTTTAAGCTCTGAATAAATGTAATTGTTGTCAGTTGTTCGTGTTCTTCAGGCCGAGAGATTTAAGTTCACTCTATTTGATTATTCATGCTGATGGCAAAGGTTATACTACTTTTGTCATGATTATTCAAAATGTTTTACCCATTGGACTCAGTTTGAAAATGCCGAAACTATTCAAGATAAATTACATTTAATAGTTGGTTGGATCGGATCAAACAAAATATGGACTGGATTTTGAGTGTCATCAGGTTCGAATTCAAATTGCCCGCTCTAATAGGAATACAAAATAAATTATGACGATGATGTCTAAAGATAGCAATTGGTGTCGTAACACGACACACAACACGAAATTAGTGTGTTTGTGCTAATATTTTATGATCGTATCGTGTTCGTGTTGAACCTCCAAAATACACACTCATGATTAATTAGTCGTGTTGTGACGTGCAAGACACGTTATACACGCACAATTATCAGTGTAATTGTAAATTAATCATAATAATATGTTAAACGTGTTGATCAGTGTCGTTATCGTATCAAAAGTGCTGGATCGTGTTTGTATCGATCGTGTAGTGTCAACATGACTTATTTATAAATATCGTGTTAAATATGTCGTATTTGTATTAATCACATATTATAATTATTAAACGTGTTATATTCGTGTTGTGAAATACTCAGACGATTCAGCTAGTGGCTTAAGAAGTGGGAAAAAGTGACAGGAGCACCATAAAGTTCTTCTGGAGACTTTGGGACCTTTGAAGAATTGCAGCTCAAGCATGAGGCTGTGTACAGTAGTCAACACTTTTTCGTCTTCTGTTCTCTTCCTTTCATGACGGTAGTTTTTGACTTTTTGGTACTCTTTTTTATGAATATTTTTCTGTACACTGATTTTTATCTCATAGATAATTTTTTATAATAAAGTTGGTAACACGTTATAACTACTAATTTCATATGATTAATATTTAAAAGAAAAAATTACACATAAACTTAACACATTTTGTACGTATCTATTCTAAAATTTAGATTGTAATTATTGGGTACACTAAAGTATCTCACAAAAGATTCCGTCCATTTTTTTCGTCAAAGTTAACCGAATATTCTAAAAAATCAATCATGTGCCCAGCACATGACCAATATTTTTATGAAATACCAAAATTGCTCTTCACTCTGTTACCATTCTTCATCAATAATATGTTCATCATGTTTCGCCGAAAAATTCATAGTTTTGACAGAAACTTCAAATTTTCACCGGAAATTTCAAATAATCGTCGGAATGTGATTTTTTTTGCCTGAAAATTCAAATAGCTTGTTAGAATTTAAGTTTTAATTGTGTTTTTATCTCAATTTCAAGTTTCAAATTCTAAAATCAACAAATTAAACCCAAAATTAACAACAACAGCAACAAAAAATCAACCAATTGTGACAACATCCATGGCTTCTTCTCTGTTCTTACTCCTCATTTTCGTCTTCCTCACCCATTCTATTTCCTCCGCCGCTAATCTCCACCGAACCAAGCCTCGTCCACCGCCCTTGACCCATGGCAGATCTGCTATGGCCGACGATGGGCAGATCGAGACGATGACGAGCCGCCGGTGAGGAGAGAGAAGGAGAGAGAGCTCTAGACTCAGCCGTCCGATCTCCTCCGCCTCCGCCGTCCGATCTCTTCCACCTTAGCCGTCCGAGCTCCAGACTCCGATCTCCTCCGCCTCCGCTGATGACTCCTCCACTCTCACCATCGAGACCTCCATCCCTTTCACTTCCCATAATTGCGAGGCTCCCTCGCGCTCCGTCGAGATCTCCCCCAAGGAGCTGCTAGTCTTCTTCCACGGCGTTGATGCGAAGCTGATGCGGAGGATGGAGATCGCCGCCGATTTGCTCTACAAGGCC
>JAYMTA010004116.1:0-13094 GCA_036897625.1 Pelargonium cotyledonis | reverse complement strand
GGAGTAGGCGAGGCCGGAGAGCACGGATCGGCCAGATCTCCAAAAAAAAAATTTGTTTTTTTTTGTAAGTTTGGATTCACCCTTTGTAAATTTTTCATCATATTTAAAAGGAATTTTTGTTTCTTTTTTTTTTTTTTGTAAATTTTGTAAAGACAAAATGTACCCAAAAAAATCTTGCCGGAAAATTGGATGTTTCCGGCGAGTTTATGATGATCCCGGCAAGTTTATGAAGTTTCTGATGAGTTTATGATGTTTCCGGCGAGACTTTGAATTTTCCGGTGAGTTTATAATGTTTCCGACAAGTTTATGATGTTTCCGGCAATACTTTGAATTTTCCGGCAACACTTTCATTTTCCAGCGACCCATTGAGGAAGAAGGGTATACTGAGGGTAATTTCGGAATTTTAAAAAAATATTGGTCATGTGGTAGACACATGACTGAAATTTTGGAATATTTCGTTAACTTTGATAGAAAAATGAGACGATTCGTTAAATGGCATAGTTTGAAAGTAGTAAAAGTTACATATTAATTTTTAAGATAGATATGTATAATAAGTATATCCGGTGAGTTATGTGTAATTTTCTATACTAAATATACATCATTACTTTAAATTTGAATTTGGGACAAATAACTAATCATGTTACAATAGTGCTTACGTTATACTATTTGAATCTGGGCTTAGTGGCCCCCTGATTACAAACCCAAAATCAAAACTATAGTTGAAGCGGAAGAAGAAGTCGACGAAGGCAATGTCAAATTGACGCTATTGAAGTTCTTCTAGTAGCTGGAAACGAGATGAATGAAATCATCTTCTTAGGTGTTTAGATTTGAATTTGAGTTTGTAAATTTAAATTTACAAATTCTTACTGTTTTCTCACCGACTTCAACACACAAAAGCACACATATATATGTATATATATTGCATTGCTTTAATTAGCCTAAACAAGAAAGTCCATAACTCTATTTTTTCTCATTAAAAATTATATGAATTTGTGATGCTGGATTGTCCATGTGCTGCCAGTTCATACTCGTAAAAATGCCAACGGTGGACAGAACCTTACTAAAAAAAAAACACAACAATGGCTTGAGTCAGCCATTAATTTTCCTTAACAAAGGACAATCAAATTTCAATTGTGAATATCTGCTGAGCCAGTAATTATCCATATTCATGTCTCAAAAATTATTTACTTGTTGGGATTGATTTTCATACCAAATATTTTATTTTATTTTTTAAAAAAAACATACGACAAAGTATACCTTTCATCACAAGGATAATTTGCTAATTTGCTATGTAATAGGCGGCCACCACAAGGATGAGATTGTTTATAGTAAAAGTGATGTCATGGGAAAGTGATTTGTTGCTCACAACAGCACATGAAATTAAACTACTTAGGAACTCACAAACAAATAGTACACCATTTTTGGTGTACCACACTACAAAACTATGGCATGTAGCTGGGGACCATTTTGCTCTTATTGAAGACCCGATAGCCACCGAGACATGTTGGACAAAGTCATTAAAACACTTTGAATTTCTTTCGAGATATCAAATTCGATCCTTCTTGTCGACGGTATGAAATGAAATTTATAGGGTAGAGTTTAGAGTCACACTCCCTTTAAGGAGTGAGACATATGATGTCTCACTGCTTTCTCATGAAATATCCTATTAAAAAACTTAAAAACACAACAGTTACTGCATTTTCAAACTATAATGAACTAGAAACCAAGTTCATGATTGGCTTGTAGCAGTCATGAAACATAGTAAAAAGCAAACCTAGAAACAAGTGTATGAATGCGTCTACAACCCATAAAACTTCAAACAAGTAACGTAAATGGGCTCGTTTGTGCTGATGAAAACAATTTCGTGAGTGTTAATTGATGATTGTGACATAAAACAAATGATAGTATCTTCAACTTAAACAAGTGCATCAATTAATATGGGAGGCACCCACTCCTTTCACATGGTGGCCTCCCCAAAGTATTTCAAGAAAGTTTCATAACAAAGGGAAGAAACTTCAATGCGTTTGTTTTCTAAACCTAAGCAAAAATCCGATATTTCGGGTATGCACAAAAGAGAAGCATGCCAGAGAAGGGAAAAGGAAAGATGGTGTAAATGTGGGATTGCATATTATCACGTTTGCAAACAAACGAAAGTGACAAGTACTAATAATCCGTGTAATCCCCCCTCCAACGATTCCAACTCCATCTACCACATTAAAAGCATTACAACATGAATGTGAAAGAGCTTCAAAACATACTCGACAAATTTTCATTCTCAACATAAGATTTGAATGGTTCAAAAGTTGATACACTGATCAAATTTAACTAAGATAGGTCCTCCAACATGAGGCACCATTACCATATTCCACCATTTCACTAATGTATTGTCAGTTCGTAAGACTCAAAATACAGTGGAGATGCCACTTTTCAAGAAATGATGGAACCGGCCATGCTTGATAACAGAATCCAGCAAATATACAGGAGAAATCATGGTATAAACATAAATTAATACAAGATGCTACGATACCTTTCCGTTAGGTTTTGGTGATAGGCGATTGTGATATGGAGAAGCATGAGGACCATTTGGAATGGATAAGCTTCTGATTGGTTGTCCATTTCTCGTCATGAATCCTCCCTGTGTTCTGCTGATGCCATTTTTAGCATTTGGGCTGGATCTAGAACGATCAGCTTGCATTGTCTGGAAGTAATTGGATGAACTGGCCATGTCCTTAAGATTTGGAAGAGGCTTTAGGGCTTCAACTACTTCACCCATCGGGGGTCTGGCTTTAGGGTCCCTGCTAAGGCAATGTGCGGCCAACTGAGCAGCTCTCTGTGCACCTTTAATAGAGAAGTGGCCTTCAAGGCGAGGGTCTATTATCCGAAAGAACCTTCTCCTGTCTCCAAGATGTGGTCTCGCCCACTCCACAAGGTTGTGCTCCCCATTGGGTCGGTTCTTGTCCATGGATCTTCGACCGGTCAGCATTTCAAGTAATACTACTCCAAAGCTATATACATCACTCTTTGAAGTTAAATGCCCTAAGCCAATCAAAACCACATTAGATTCTCTTAAACACCTTCCATTCCTTCTAACAGAAAATTAATAAAAAGTGATTTCTGTATAAATTGACTAACTAATAGCTATAGTTCAAACAGAAAGCGACAGGATTTCTACGACACAAAATAGCTACTAGAGCTGGAATTTAAAACCACAGTAACCACAAAACTTAAGAGTAGGAATAATGCCAGTTAAGAAGAGAATTGGCCTTGCATACAAGCACCGTGAACAATTAGGATATTCTTATTTATTTTCCTTTATCGTGAAAATTATCAGCTAATTTTAGTCTCTCATGCACGTGGCCAGCCTTTATGTCTACAAGGACGATCATTCTCATAGTACCAACTGCATTCAAGTTCAACGGTCTTTTCCTATGCCTTTAAAGGATGAAAGAGGAAATCGCTAATTCGACTTTAACTAATATTGACAAGAAAATACTATTTTCCCCACCCTGGCACCCACTTCTTCTATCCCTCATTCTCCTTGGGACAACTATCTCTCTTGGGTAGAGATACAATTGGAATGCTTACTAAATGGAGAAGGAAAAAGACATTTATTAAATGATTAACAGACTGTTTGCTGAACATGAGTTGCAGCAAAATGCATAAATTATAAACCTATGCTTTGGTAGTTTTGGTACAAAACCAATAAGTGGCACAACTGTAAGGTTAAGCATTGAATTGGTTCTATAGTATGGTATCAGAGCCCATGACATATATCTAAACTACTCATGACATGAAGGGAATAGACTCATTACTTTCATGACAAATGTCATAAAATTAACATGAGCGCTCTGACTTTCAGATCAGCCCAAACAAATACTATAGTTATATGACCTCAAATTCTATATAAAAATGCAACCCCAAAAAAGTAAATATAAAGAAACAAAGTACACTCTCATGTTTACATAGTTATAAATCGATGACCAATAAGCTACTATACATGTATGTAAAGTTGTATCCAATGTCCAGGTTTAGGGAGTTTCCCGTCTCAGAGACTTTGTGTTTGTCAACACTAAGACTCGTGCAATTAACAAATTACAATAAATAATTTACAGAAAAAAACAGTTTAACTACACTCACCTGTCATGACATATTCTGGGGCTGCATATCCATATGTTCCCATAACTCGAGTAGATACATGAGTTTTATCTCCCTCTGGAGCATCTTTTGCTAGTCCGAAATCAGAGAGTTTCGCATTGTAATCCTGAAATGACAATTCTTTTCAGGAAAACATAAAGGAATACAATTAGAGTAATACTTTTAGCAGAGTTATTTACACCTGCCACGTACCGCATCTAATAAGATATTGGATGTTTTAAAATCACGGTATATCACTGGTCTTTCCGCTTCTTCATGAAGAAAGGCAAGACCCTTTGCAGCACCAAGTGCAATTTTCATTCTGATAGACCAAGGAAGAGGCAAGGACCCTTCTGCAAATAACATGGTTGTTACCAGAGAACATTAAGCATCAACAAATATATAAACAAAATTCACTTAAGTAGCGTGTCAATTAAATATATATTTTGAAAGGAAACAGAATCACACATTTATAGTGTTTAGATTAAGAACCATGCATTCCCCTCCCCCAGACTAGCCCATTTTCATTCCCTCCAATAACAAGAGGAACACATTTCCCTATCCAAAGTGATTATATACTCTTACACAAATTATAATAAACACAAGTTACACAAGAAATAGGAATAACATTCTCATTTCCATTCCTTGATTCTAATCACCTTCAAAAGAAGCCAAAAATTACCTTAGTATATGACATTCATATGTAAAAAGAGAAAATAAAAAATAAAAAGAAAAAAGAAAAACTGAAGAAAAAGAAAATCTGATAACCGGTTGCCATATGACTCCAGCCTGCTGACTAATGCAATGTGGGATATGACATAGCAGAGTACTTGTATGCACTGACAACTCATGTTGTCATTGCAGTTTTATCATTTGGTACTAATGGCAGGGGGAAGATATGGAAGCGTCGTACATTCTAGTCAATGTCAAATGCCATGGAGATTCCAACTTGTCATACATTCAATTTCTTTACCCCTTGACCTAACAAAACACACTTCCTATGTGACAAATATTTTCTTTTCTAGCATGATTTTATAAAAATGTATAAGATTCCCGGTGTATCTTAAGTTATTTCTATCAAATCATTATGTATTGACTTAAGCTTTAATTAAACTTGCTTCATGAAGGATATTCGTATAACACATAAGACCTAAGACTACAAACAAGGAAATACAGATCGGCTTGAACCCTTCACCTCACATGTTAAGGTCACTCAGAATCTTACGACTATGTATTAACTTTCAGGCTAAAGGTCATAAATACACCAAAAAAGTTTAAAACAATTCCAAGATTAATTAAATTTATCAAAAATTATATAAAGGATATGCAACTGATTTCAATCAAACTATATAGCCGGTTACATACTTCTGAAGAGGTGGTTCTCCAAGCTTCCACGTGGCATGAACTCATATGCTAGCAACCTCTGATCATCTTCTATGCAATAACCAACCAACTTGACCAAATTAGGATGGAGGAGATTACCAAGAAAACTAACTTCAGCCTGACATATGACAAAAAAAGGAAGCTTTGAAATAAAAATCAAATCAAATAAAGAAAAATTTGAAGTGTTAGCATGTCAAACTAGGACGAAATGCAGAGAGAGAGAGAGAGAGGTCATACAAGCCATTCTTTATGACCTTGAAGCCCATCGTGATTGAGGGTTTTAACTGCAACAGTGAGCCCAGTTCCAGGTTTCGCCGGAGCAGTTCCATTCTCCTCAATCCAACCCTTGAAGACACAACCAAAGCCACCTTCACCGAGAAGACTCTCAGGTCTAAAATTCCTAGTTGCCAACTTAAGATCATTAAATGTGAACTTCCGTAGCTGAGAAGAAATCTTCAACTCCTCACTGAATTTGGGTGTTGAAGAGGTACTTTCTGCATTGCTTGTGGCTGTTGAGGTTCTAGAAGACCCAATTGGAACAACAGGTTGATCCCTGCTTTTCTCATTTGCGGATTTACTTTCCACTGATTCATACAAAGATCAATGAAACGAAATGAAAAAACATATTTCGATATGCAAACAGTTATTATAACTAAGCCTTCTTCAGTTACAACCAAATAGAGAAAAGAAAACCAGGTTTTCAAAACGTGTTTGGCCTCCAAATTTGCAATATTTGTAACAAATGCTACAGAGTTCATTGTTGGCAAATCATTGCCGCAAATGATTGCAGCTTCATCACCATATAATCGACAACAAGTTTCATATTTGAATAGGGGAAAAAGGAATGAAAGAAAGAAAAGATAATTTCGTAGTCAAGCAAATTACAATCAAGAAAGCAAATCATGTAATGCATCTGACCACTTAATGGCACAATTAGTAATTGATCATAAGAAGAAGAAAAATGCTATTTACTAAAACAACATACGATGAAGGAAATACAACTAACATCACTATATAGCATTTATTGACATTGTAACACAATAGAACATCATTGCATAGCAAGCAAAATACTGCTCCGTGTCCGCATTTATCACACATAGCACCATAGTTTCAACTACAAAAGCTTACAATACATACTTCCAAAGAAATTATGCTGTCTGACAATTTAGACTCATGAGATTATCAAGTGGGCAGATTGATACACATACAGCAATTCCATAGGAACTGACCCTTGCAGTCAAAATCATATATTCTAGATGCTTTTGTTTTGTCATTAAAATCCAAAATACTTATCATGATTCTATCCAAACAATCCGCCAAGAGAAATAGAAAATTACCATAATTAGGACTAGTGCCACTCATGGAGCTATCAACTTTTGATCTTGAAGGCATGCAACTCCCCATAAACCTAAATCTAATCCAACACCCAGTCTCCTCCTCTTCTCCATCTTTCTTCTTCTTCTTCCTTCCCTTTGATTTCTCAACATCCCAAGCTTCAACCTTTACAGGTTCAGGACCCAAAACCATATCCTCAAAACCCGACAATTCAATTCCCAAAACTGAAACACCCATAAACTTCATGAATCACAGACAACCCATATACAAATAACTCACTTTCCAGAAATATAAACAAAACCCATCAGAAACACCAGAAAATCCAGAAAAAATGAGCAAAAATTAAGGCAAAACAATACATACCAGCCTCCTCAGAACTCTGGAAATCAAGCTCCACAACTCAGAAAGCCCAGAATTTTCTCATCCTGAACAGAACCCAACACCACTTTACTCCAAGAATTTCAGACCCACCAAACACAATAGAAAAACCCACAATCAAAGTGAGGTAATTATGATTAAAGAAACGAAATTGATGTTGAATAATTGGAAAATAATGAGACCCAGTTGTAAAAATTAGTCAAAAAGGAGGTGCAAGAGAGAGGAGGAGGCTGCTTGAGAAAGAAAGAAAGTGAGAACCGGGCAGTACGGGCAGTTTGAAACCGGCGGGACAGAGAAGGTTCCGGGCAGTACGGGCAGGAGAGAGAAAGTAATTTCACTGCCCTCACAACAGTAACCTTGGCATATTCCAGACAATCAATCAAATCAATCAGAAAAGGGAATAAAAATCCCAAAAAAAAATAAAAATTAATCACTGAAAATAACTTGTGTCTTTTCACATGTGGAATACTATTTTAATTTTATATCTTTTTCTTGAATTTAAAAACAGAGTCTTTAAATATTTTTGTCTCTCCTCAGTTCAAATATTCATGTAGCAACCACTCATGTTCTGCCATGTCAGCAACAGAGGTTGGGAAGGACCAACCAAAACAATTTTTTTACTGAGCTTTTATAAAATTATTTGATATGTTGTCTTCAATATATTATAACTATCTGATGTTACTTTAATTATCTGTGGATAATATTTTTAAGTAAAAAATACTATCTCTTAATTGAGTTATTTATAGAATTAAATATTTTAATTCTTAAATGTTGAATATTGATTCCATCAAATTCAAATTAATGTCTCCCAATAATTTTGCTTTGAAAAACTTGTCAAGTCGTTAAATTGAAGGCATCAAATTAGTTTGTTTGATACTAATAGTGAATCAAATTAGCTCTTATAAAAATTATTTAAGAACTAGATGGTGCTCTTACTATTGGATTCCAACTTTGTTTTTTTCTTGTTCTTACCTTGGCCTCGCTATTATAAGTTTTTTCGATTCAATCTAAGTCCAATTCTACTAGTTTAAACACTTATACAAGTAATAGGTGGTCGTCGTCGTTATTTTGGTTTCCCTTGTGCTCGGGCATGACTTCTTTGAACTCTCTTACTATTGTGTTTTTTTTTTCTTTTTAACGACTAGTTCTCTAATTCTATTGTATCATTAGTGCCTACTTAGTGGCATCACTTGCATCCTCTGTCTAGGGTTTTGTGCTGGTGAATAGGATGACCATTCTTCCATTGGTGCTCGGTGAAGATGTCATGGGCTCTATGTGGCTTTGGCTCGAGCGGGGTTTTGAAACCCCAACTTGATCTGGATCTCTTCTTGTTGAGCTTTCTGCACTTTTATTCATTACTTCGTCTTTTTTTTCGTAGTTCACATTAGATTCACCAAATAATACTTTACAAATCTTTTGGTTTTGCTAACGAGTGAGACTTGACATATTTCTTGTCCTGTAATTTGCATCTAGCCTATAGAATAAGCATTCTCTCATTTGATGCTTACATCAACCCATTTCGTTTTCGTGACTCAATCTTTTACACTAATATTTAGTTGTTATCATCTCAGCTATTTCTGTCTCCATCATATAGTAGAATAATCCTCTACCCTTGTCCCTACCATGCCACCTATGGGCTTGGGCCTTTGACGGGCTCTAGGATTTTAGTATGATATGGTTATTGGCTCAACATGTTCTTCCTTCGTCTGTAATTGGTTGTCGTCTCCAATGTGTTGGTGAAGTCATCCGAAAATTTTATATCACTAGGTAAATTAGAATATTCATCAAATGCACGCCACTAAGTAGTTGGAGACCCATTAGCAAGACGAGCTACCACCGATAACATTTTACTCCAAGAGGAGATTCACACTAAGAGAAGTGAAATGTGACATGAGAATCAAATATTTTCACGATCAACCTTGAGAAGACTTGTAATTGAATTTGATGGGATTTGTTGCACTTGTTATCTACGCTTGTAAAACTTACTGTGTATTGCATCACTATCGCACAAAACTTATAATAGACTCGTTGCGTACAATCAAATGAATAATTTGAGTATATCATTTGAATATATTCATCATTTCCCTAATAACAAGTATATTATTGGAACAACAAGTACAGAAGAAACAGAATAACATTTCAAGACTTTTCGCTAGACAACAATTGAAATTTAGTAGCACATTTGAACCAAAATCTTGTCACTTGCAATGCTTGCTACACAGCCAGTATTATCTCTAGTATCACTTCAAAACCAAATATATTAGCCAGTAAAGCTTACAATTTCTATTTCAATCCTAGCTGTATTGGCAGGGAGAGCTTTGTCGTTCCTACGCTCCTTCACAAATCAGATGGTTCACTCCTAAAGAGAAGACTAGCTGTCGGAATCAATGAAAAACCCTTGCATTCGGACCAAGTAATGTACATTTCCTAGCCATAGCAAGCAGTAAAAACATGAAGGATCTTCAGTCACAACAGGCGCTTGTGCGTGAAACACTTCATGATTCGATCCATGTCAAGGTTCCCACTATCAAGAATTTGCTTGGAAGCTCACCTGCCGATGGTGCGAGATATGTAATTTTCCTCCTGTAATGTATAGGTAAAGTTAAATGAATTGAAACCATTACTCAATCATATGCTTTTAATGAGTCATCAGTTGAACTATTCAAACCTCTGAATATCAACCTCCGTGATATAGATAAAACCTGCTACATTGCTGTACCAAAAGGAATAAAATTGGTAAGTAATTTGATTAGATGAATAGATCAAATTTGCTTATGTGAGAGAGAGAGAGAGAGAGAGACAGAGACAGAGAGAGAAGTGTTTCGCCACTTTTCCTAGTCATTTGTTCTGACTACGGAGTTTCATTTGAAGTCGTCAAACAAGTCCTATATTCAAGGGACTTCTATAGATGAAAAGCAAAATTACTAGAAAATTCTCTGAACATATCACCAATATAGATTATATCTATGAGGATGACCTCTATAGTTACCGGAAGATTGACTTCCACAATATGTTTTCTAAGTATGCATACCAGAAAAAAAGTAGCAGATACAAACTTCAGGGTGTAATTTCTCTTATCTCGTGAAACTAACTTTCTTGTGGAAATAGGATATAATTTGCCCAATGAAAAATGATTTCCCTTGCAAATTGGAAGACAAACTATCCTATGGTAACTCTAACTCCTGATCTCAACCTTGTAAATCACCACGTCCACAAGAAAGAGGAATCCAGCTTAGCTTTAATAGGATCATTAGAACAAATTCAGTCCTCCAAAATGATTTTATCCTAATGACTACTTATCAAAATAATGCAATCATAACCGCTTCTAATTCACTATAAAAAGACAAATAAAACCCCATCTCTTCATTTTTTTAGGGGAACTTATTTCCCTTTATTTTCTAATCATTACCTTGAAATAATTTGATCAGGCTCTTTGGCATATGAAACAGCAAGAACTAAATGGAGTAAGTCTGGATTGATATTCACAGGAACTAGTCTTGTAGGGTCAGCAGCAGGCTGTGCGCCAATTGGTAGAGCTGAGGCTGGGGCTTGAGGCCCACCACCAATTCGATAGACAGAGACATCACTGAAATTTGCTATATTAGAGTGTGGAGAGAGGTCATTTGTAAGGCCATAGAAGTATTCCTGGAAGAAAAAAAAAGTACGAATTAGTCTCCCCATTAATAGGAAAGAGTAACACTAAGGCTATGTTTGATACATAGGAATACAATGGAATGGAATGCTCTTTCCAGCATTTTCATTCCTTTCACATGTTTGGTAGAAGTAAGAATGATTGGAAAGCCCATTCCTGAGGAAAGCCCATTCCATCTTTTTCCTTGAAAATCATTCATCTTCTCAGCCTAAGGAATGGTCATTCCAGCTTATGCTGGAATAAAATTTAAAACGTAAAATTACTGAAATACCATTGTCTCCAATTCTATTGTTTTCACTTTATAATTATATATTTTTTGTATTACATGATATAAAAATTAATCTTAAATCCTATATAAATATTGTGCAACAATAAAAACGTAAAAATAACTTTATGACATTACAAAATTCACATGTAAATTAAATTTTAAATTGTTTAAGCAGTACATGTGTAGATACAAGTTTTGAAAAATATATATATTATTTTCAAATTTACTTGGTAAGTAAGCGGAAATTGATAAAATGAATAAAAAAACTTATTAGGTTAAAATAACATTACGACATTTACGTATGGAAATCAAGTTTTAAATTCTTTGAACGATGGATATGGGTAAATATGAGTTTTAAAAACTATGGTTTTGAAATTTAAATTTTAAAAAGTGAACACAAAAAAATGAGTTGATAAAATTATGAAATTCACTTATGAAAATTATGTTTTAATTGTTTAGACAATACGCATAAGAAATACGAGTTTCAAAAAGTAATATTATTAAATTATGTTTCAATGCTTTCATATATTTAAAAGTAGTATACGGTACTTATGTTGAAATTATTAAACATAAAAATGGTGAACAAAATTCATTTTAGCATATAAAATAATATTTGTAATAAAATTTTCAACCTAGAATAAAAATTAAATTTGGGTTATACCAAACATATGACATGGAATGAACATTCTAGCTGGAATGCTCATTCCATTCATTTCCATTCTTTGTCATTACGGCGTACCATACCTAACCTATGTAGATAATGAGGGACTAGAAATAAAGAGAGAGAAAGAAAGAAAAAAAAAATTTTCATATTTTTTCTTTTATCCTCACATTATACAACATTTTACATTAAATATCATTTGTATCATTATTATGGTTTTTTATATTAATATATAAACTAATCATTGAACCATATCTTAAAATCCAACAATCCCCACAAATCTATTGTGAAAAAGAAAACAGGGATTAATTATGTGTTACGCTTTAAGTAGAGGTATAATCCAGGTTAAACCATTATTTAGTTAACCAACTTCTACCCTATAGGAATAAGTGAACTTACATCTTGAACTTATACCTCAGTTCCCAGAGTGTTAGAGGGCGTTTGTTTAAGGTTATAAGCTGGTCAAATGAGCTTATAAGCATTAAAACGACTCTATTTGTTGAGTTACTTGTTTGGTAAATTGAAAAATGATTATAAGCTCGTGCTTACGAGTCATAAAAAAATAAGCTGGTTATACCCAACTTTTTCCTTTTCAACTTATAATGACAAAAAAAGAAAAGTGAATTATTTATATACAAAATTCGAGATTTTCAATTATGCATTCATTATAAAAGTTCAGTTTTGATTTTCAATTTTGATCTTTTTTATGCAATATTCATGATAAAAGTTCAATTTTGAAAATTCGAGATTTTCGATTATACATTCATGATAAAAGTCTTCAATTTTAAAATGTTACTTCAACGACACATATGAAATTAATTATGAATTAATATTATATTAAACTAGTTTTGCTACCCAACAATGCTCGGGTTTTGTCTCTTTAATTTTATACTTTAAAATTAATAGTTTTGCTCAATAAAAAGGTAAATTGGATCCAGACCTACTAGACTCGTCCAATTTTTAGAGTTGGCCCTCAACTAGGGTTTTCATTTGTTTTGATCCCTAGACTTATCCATTTTTTATAACTTAGTCCACTTGACTTGCTACAACCGGTTTCACTTGTCCACATCACCAAAATTGTCACCTCAGCTTGCCACGTCATCCATGGACATCCACATCAGGAAGTGACGTCTTCATTCGTTACTCGAAAAATTGAAATTCCAATCAAATTCAGAATTTAAATTAAATCTCATTTACACATTCCAAAGAAGAAGAAGAAGAAAACTAAGATGGCCACTAGGCAACCCCCGTTTTTGAGAAATACCAACAAGCTCAGTCTTGTT
>JAYMTA010004115.1:0-13094 GCA_036897625.1 Pelargonium cotyledonis | reverse complement strand
GCTTTTGCTGTTAAACTATGTTGCTTCTATATTAGCAGCTATTTACATGCCTCAGGTTAACTTTTTTATCTTGAATCTTTCACTGATATAAGATTTATGAATTCGGCATGGCCTGTGCATTATCTGTCGCAAACACACACACATCTCAGGCTATCAGCCATGCATTTGTACGTGTTTGATTCTTGATTACGTGAGATGATCACTTTCATTTGTTTCAGGTTTTCAGGCGTAACTTAATGATACCCGTGCATACAATCATGGCATTGAGCTTGATTTATCAGGTCAGATTTTTGTATATAAACTATGTGGTTACCACAATGACCAGGAATGATGTTGTATCTTGTGAACACTACCTGTCACATGGAAGATAGTCTTGCAATGTTCATTTTCTTACAATTATGTACATTTATTACACTTCTTATATTCAATATTTGTCTGGATTGCAGACACGGGTATTAGAACAAGCAAATTATACAAAGGTAATACTTGGCTTTTGGTTGCTTATAAATATACACACACACACACACACACACTAGCTTTTGGTTGCTTAAAATGATGCCATAATTTTGAAGAGTTGTATCGTGATTGGTGATCAAATAAAATCTGCTTTTATCAATTTGTTTTCACTCTGATGAGCATTCATCTGCGCTAATTCTTTTGATGGGACATACTTATTTTACCGAGAGAAAAACAATCTTTTTTAGTTGGGATCTTGTGTGGGCTATAGGAGCAATGAACTGGAAGATATCTCTTACTCTCTCTGATTATACATTTGGTTGCTTTTTTCAGGACGCAATCTCAGGTTTCTATCGATTTATATGGAATCTATTTTATGCTGAGTACATCATATTTCCTTTCATCTAGCCAATAGTGTATCATTTTACGGATGAGAGAGGTACACATTATATCACCGGCCTGTAAATATCGGCATGTCATCTTCCAAGTCAGTATTTGTTGTAGATTGTAATCATGTTATGATATGTTGTATCAGAAGTCCTCAAAATGCTTAAAACACGATAATGTAATGTACGGCGAAATGTGTTTAAACGTTACAAAGTTGTCCTCTCTTGCCTGCTCCATATATATGAGCTTGTAATGATAGCACCCTGATGAATATATCCGATCTGTTTTGGAACTATACTGTAAGAGCTAGTGATTAATGTCTTATAATTGGATGATTTGTTGACTCAATCATCGATTAATTTAAGGTGACAAGACTCAATAACACCTAATAGTAGTATTAGACTGCATGGTGACATTTACACTATTCCCGTAAGGTTGTTTCTTCCAACCTAAGCCCGATGTGTTGGTAGTTGAGCTAGCTTTCAGGCTGAGAAGACCAAAGAACGCTCTATGCAGTAACATTCATGTGCTCATTGCGTTTGGGGCTAGCTTTTAAGGCGAGAAGATCAAATGGCGATCAATACAATTTACATTCATGTGCCCGATGTGTTGGGCGTTGAGCTAGCTTTTAGGCTGAGAAGACACAATTACACTGAATGCAACGACATTCATGTGCCTGATGTGTTAACTATTGAGCTAGCTTTTAGGCTGAGAAAACCCAATAACACTCGAACAATGATTTTCATGTTCCCGAGATGTTGGGTGTTGAGCTAGCTTTTGGGCTGAGAAGACCCGAAAGCACCTAATACAATGACATTCAGGCTAGTAGACAACAAGACTCGAAGATAATGCAAGTGAGGATGCATTTTGATTTCATGTTTAAAAGGGAATTGAAACCCATAAACCCTTCAAATTTACAAACCATTTTCACTGCAAGGCCTACAAAAAAACAAACACTTGAACAATTGTGAAACCAAAAGAGTTCCTGTACCATCCTCTCTACCCAGCTATGATATTGCCATTGAATAGAGACTTGCCCTCTTCACTCTCTTCACCTACACAGTCCTGTGCTGCTGCTTTAGATCATTGTGGTTACTCTCCTATGGTGTGGATGCTTTGGTGGCCTTTCGACCGCGAGCGAGGGTGATCTACTGACAACCTTTAGTCTCGGATACAAGCACGCTTGCTCTAAAATCCGCATCCGAAGCTCTGAAGGATAATCCTTAATGCAACCAATCCTGGGTCCAGCTCCTGTTGTCCATGTACATGTCAGTTGCTTCGCAAGCTGATATGAGTTCCTTCCATTATGCGAGTCTATCCTTTTCATGATCTGTTCCTTGGGGATAGGCTTCTCGTCGTCTTCTTGATCTTCATCAAACAGATTCAACTTCTGAAGCGTTAAGAAAGGTGAGTCCTCTTCTGTTCCATAACCATCATCGTCCTCATCAGAAGAAGAATCATCGTCAGAATGATAATAATACTGAGAAACGAAATCTCGAGGTTTTTTGTTGCATTTTGGTGTTTGTGGAAGTCCTTCCCTCTCAACATCATCAACAGCATCACTTCTTTTCGGTATTTCAAGTTTGGCTAACTTGGAAGGCATTCCTTCATCTGGTGGTAAAACACTAGTAAATTCGCCCTCATCAGATGAGCTTCGCTGAAAATAGCAAAATGAGCATAGTGTCAATAACTGGAATCTACAATATTTCCCGAACAATGTGTTCATATATGTGAAGTTATATCGTTTTCTACCTTCACATTTGTGAGGTCTACGTTATTCTCGAGAAGGAATCCCATGAACTCCTGGAAATTTTCTTCCGTTGGAAGGTAATGTCCACTGTGAGGCCAAATTGCCTGTTGAGTTTATTATAACAAAGTCATGACAAGTCTCAAACATAAGCCTATGGAGAGAATACAGATCCAATTTATCAAGATTGCCTCGCTTTCTTACCTTGAGAATGCCTTTTTCAACTTCTAATCTTCCGGCAGATAAAGTGGCTCCTCCAGCCAAGAAACTCGAATGTTGAAATTTTCCCTTGCTCTTTTGCCCAACATATAAAATTTTGGATGTGCTGAGGACAAAAATCCACTTGGCGTCTTTGGGTCCTCCAGTCGTATCAATAACTTGCCCGGACATCTTGTAGACCAACTTCCCGTTCCTCACAACTACTTCATAAGCACTCCTTTCTGCCTGTAACAAGAAGGAAAAGGTTTTGGTACATGAGTTATGCTAAACTTTAGTCAAACCCAAAAGCTTAAGCTAGGCGACGACAATCTTTACATTCTTACAATGTGGGATACGATAACACTTCCCCTTACGTGCAAACTAGATAACACAACGGATCTTGCATGGGGATCAATAGGGAGGCAACAAAGACGGGTCACTAGACCCAACAAAACCAGTTCTAATGTCATGTTAAACTTTACTCCGATCCAAAAGCTTAAACTATTAGGTGCATGACCCAACTAGTATATCAAGTGGCGACAATCTTCACGTTCTTTCCAACAAACTAATACCGCTTCACAATTTCAGCCATTTTAGTCATTCTACTTCTCATTACACTTGCATTCATCCAATTCTTTCCAAACAATATTAAAGGATTAAAAGGAGGTAAGGCTCACCGGACCAAGGTACTTTATGCACTGTTGATGAAGCTTTGATCTGGGGCATCTTTCTAGGTTAACTTCTCTTCCATCTCCTATATCGAGCCTGCACAATCACATATGAAATGTCAACTTTTTTCTTCTTATTATCATCAAATGTCCACAACTGTTAAGCAGAGAACATCGCCCTTTTTTCTGTTGTTGGTCCATAAAAATCTTACCAATAGAAGAAGGGCTGTCTGCTGTTACAGTGGAGCCATGAGACATAGTAAGATTGAAGGTTATGCCCATAGCGATGGCGAGGATCAATCTAGCAACAAGAAAGATCAACAAGATCAACTAGAGGCTTCAAAAACGCAATAAACTAGTGTTTTTGCTTGAGAATATTGAACTTACAGCCTCAAGCCAATGCTGTAAAGCGAGCTTCCTCGCCTTTTCAGCCTTGGATAAACCTTTGCCCACCTTGGCAGCTCGGGTTGTTGCTCTTGTCCAACGCGACATTGCAGTTTGAGGTTTCTGGATTTCAAAGAAGGACACAGAGCTCTGCTTAAGTTCAGCAAAATCTAACACCTTCCACCTATGCATCATCACAATGATCAAAACCCGAAAATTGTTACAAACAAAGAACTTTATATGAAATGCAGATAGAGATCAACAATACTAACTAACCATCTCTGCTCTGCAAGAACTGCACAATCTGCCAAGCGCCTTCTGGTCCGGAAACTCTTGTACACTTTCTGCAACCATATTGCTGCCTCGGTTCTGTGGGTTTCGGGATCTGCCAGTGGGGAATGCAAGCTTCTGGCTGGGTCGGACAATGGTGAAAACAACTTCCTGGCAGATGTGGGCAACTGATTGCCATGCTTTCCATCCTTAAAGCTCACCGATTTCACAGGCATTTTGCTTTCTTTATCCTTGGTAGGAGACTTAAGTGAGATCTTAGTCTCCATTTCCCTGCCTCTAAAGCTGACAGATGTTTTAGAGTTCATTTTTCCCGAACCAATCCTTACCATGGTAGGTTCTATGTTCAGGCCATTGATACCAGTAGACCGCAGTGCAGACTTCACATTAATGGACCGCACAAAAAAAACAGGATTTTCCATTTTGTTTTGGAATTAGGGAGAGAACGTGCAATAGATATACCCCCACTAAACAAACAAAACACGGTCTTGGTCTCCAGGGGGGTATACTATTTACAAGTCTCTCCTAATAGCCCTCGACCAACAAGATCAATAGGACAGAAACACCTGCAAAAAATGAACCCAGAAACATAAAGTTACGCCCAAAAGAGTTCAGAAAATTCAGTTTCTAGGACAATACATTTCATCACATTGCAGAGGAATCAACCGCAAAAGGGTCATAATTCATGAATATGTATATGCACAGAATATGCCTTGCTAATTACACGCAGTTTAATTAGAATGCAACATAAAGCATACAATGTATCCAAAATGAAACTCAAAACCAAACCTTGGCCCTTGGGTGGCCAAGTGCACAAATCTCACCACTACGGGATTTGCATAGGGTCATTTACGTACGCAACCTTACATGCTCTAACATAGAGATAGTGGCGGAGCCAGGATTTTGATTTAGTGGAACGCAACAAATTTCAAAATTTTATTAAACTTAGCCTATGCACTTTTGATGAAATTATTACATTTTATTTGTAGTCAACAGAGTTTTGAAAAACTTGTATAGGCCTTTGCCTACCACGGCCGCCCCTTAGCTCTGCTAATGCAGAGATGTTGCTTTTTTAAGTCAAACTCGTGACATTAAGGTCATAAGGCAACAAGTTACCCTAGCTCCAAAATGAAACTCAAAGCACAAACCCTATTTTCATACAATTATGTAAGAGCCAAAAAATGGTAAACATGATCAAATCCCAAAAAAACCCACTTCAATTCAGAAAAATCATTGCCATTACAAAACCTCACCTCTTCAAATTTGCATCATTTCCAAGACATTACGCACCCATTTCCATTAGGCTTTCATTTTCAGAACACACAATTAACAAAAATGCACAAGCAATTTGACATGGAAATGAAAAAGGTAAGCAATTAAAATTTACATACCTCAGACACACACAGAAATTGAAAGACAGATGAGAGGAGCGGTTAGAGGGAGAGAGTGCAAATACAGAAAACCAAAGAAAAGATTGTGGGGAGAGAGAGAGAGACCCAAAAGAGAAAATGGGAAATGGGTTTAGGGAAGAATGTGAGAGAGAGCGAACAATGAGGTGCTTTGGTTCAAGCAATTTGGCATTTTTGTGTTTCTCTTGCTATTCCTATATTCCTGCATGCATTATTTATAGACAATCAGCACAGATATGAACTCTGTAGCAGCCATGTTTTGTTTTATGTTTTTTTTTTATATAAAATAATAATAGTGGATGTTTTTTTTTTCCAATTTTAAACGCAGTTTCCTGAGCGGGGCAGCAAACTTGTTTACAATCTTTAAACCGTTTTATCGGCTTTAGACTAAACCTCATTCGATGGTAAATCACAGTTGCTCTTCCCACTCACGCAACCTTGTGTTGCCAACTGCAACACTATTTTTGGGTCTTATATTTTTGTTTTAACTACTTCTCTTCTTCTTACCAAAATCCAAATTATTTAACTCATTTCAATCTCTTGTTTTCTTATTCTATGATGAAACAGTAGGAACTGTTTCTGGCACTGTGAAAGTTCATAGTAAACACTGAAAATTAACCATATATTCAAGGATTAGACAATAATCTCATAGACAAATTTTGGTTACATATGGTTACTTGAACGACAAGGAATTTGAGAGTTTGTTTGTATTTAACAAGTTTGAGAACATTTTTTTTTTCTTCATGTGTTAACATAGTAATGTTATATGTTTCAAATATTGTACAAAAATATTTATTATGTATTAATACGAAGAGTAAACTAATGGAACATTAACTTGGTCGAATCACAATGCGCCGCCATAAGAGAAAAACTTGTTGATGGTGTTATTGCAGCTTTGTGATCTCTAACTATGAACTTGCATATGTATTTACAAAGCTCTTAGAGGCTCTAGTATCGATTATACTTGTAACAAGGTTGGAGCATATGATATCTATGCTTCACTTTCCTTATCCGCGCCACTGACTTCTTCACTAGCCTTCTCTACGCCAAACGACTTCTTCACAAGCCTTGTTCGGAGCAATAGCTTCTTCGTTGCTGGCATTTTCACAAGCCTTGGCTGCATTATCCTTTTCTGCCGTACTAACTTCTTCAATGGTCTTATCCGCGCTGCTGGCCTCCTTGTTCTCCCTGTTCTCAGTGCTGATTTCTAATGGTTCCAACTCTGCATCAAGATTCTTGACTGCATAGGTTAAAGATCCCACATTTTGAGCTTCGGCCAGCTGACAAAACGAGGACATCTGAATCATAACAGAACCGTTTAGCGTTTTCACATAACAAATTATACACGACAGGGAACATATATAAGTACATTGCAGCTAGATGACAGGCAAACAAATTATTTTGCCAACATGATAACAACTTGCAAACATAGAGTTGGAATCGATAAACAAGTGAAAACAAAAACCTAAGTTATGCCAAAATTTGACTTCGGGTCCAAATGGAAAAGACTTTCTATGCAAAGTACTTCTCCACTTAGCAGAGAAGATACCGGATTCTATATTCATGCCCATGAAAATAGTTAGTATCCAAGAAAAATCAGGCATTTACAATGTCAAACATAGATGAATATATTATGCACCTATTACACCTCCTGTTTCATGTTTTTTTTTTCCCTTCTTGGATACGCATATGCAAATCACAAGCACAAGATGCTGACAGTTCATAGAAAATAATGCATTGCCTTTGTTTTCATAATATGTAAGTAGCACAGACTAAATTTAAAATCCACCCGAATTTGAAACTCGCTTTTAAGACATACCTTTTTTAATTGCTCTAACCGTTTATCCAAATCTTCAGTAGATGCCCCTTTGTAAATATCTTGAAGAATACAAAGCAAATGAGATCGGAGACCTACCAAACAATGTTGTTCAATTGTACAGTATGGTATAGTGGCTTTACAACCCGCTGAGTAGAAAGGGCAGTTCACAAGCTTCATTGGACAAACAGTAGTGCAGTGCCTGTTCATTTTGCGTCTCATGATACTAGCCGAACACAACTGTTCACATGGAATTATCTTGTAGGGACAAACTGAATCGTGCTTCTCCACGTGGGCTGCAATAATTTTCGCTAAACAACCCTCATTTTTGCAAGCAATAGTCCTAAAGTTGCATTTCAAGACATGCTCAGCGAGTTCTTCAGCAGAGTTGTATTTCATCGTACACTGATACATGTTCTTTAAGTCAACATTCTTGATCAAAGTTTGACTGATAGGTTCCCTACTCTCCATCGGCCAAAAACCATTTGTTTCCATCTCTCGTCGGGAATCATCTACCTTCTCTTCTCTCTTTTCACTAAGTATCCATCCTGAAACCCGGCTAAACAAATTCCTCTTAGAACTTGTGAACTCGTCAATAAAAGCAGAAACGATATCACGAGGATGCTCAGAATTTTCTGCCTCGTTCTCGTTTTCTAAGACAACAGATTCGGCAACAAAACTTTCACTTCTCTGGTTAAGATATTCCACCATTTCCTTCCTCACATCCACAGCGACAGAAGAGGGTGCGCTGAACACATCACCCGTGCTGTTGTCAACACAAGCAGAAGCTAACCCCGAGAGCAACTCTTGAGCTATCTTGAGCGCTAATTCTGTATCATAAAGGCCACAGTAGAACGAAGGACCTCCATCCTTCTCCTCTTTAATCTTCTCCGGCTTATGTTCAACATCAGTTACCGGAGGATCCAAAGACACCTACAACAAAATTTCAGCTACAATAAATCACTATCCGAGCAAGATGACCACATTGCAACCAGAGACATAAAATGAAGAATTTCCAGACCCATTTCCATCAACTGTAATAAAACGGCATTGATCTCGAGAATCTTAGCCTATGCCCAATTATAGGGTATTGGCTACAAAATGCATAGTATTTGACAATCATTTCTATCAAAAGCTATCATTTTTATTATTTGTGTGTCAAGATATGAACCAAAATTCATCTGGGTTCTTGAGGGGCGATCCTAAGGAAAAATTGACTGATGCATGAGGCTCTTGATTCATAAAACTAAAACAAAATAAACCAGACAATGCTCGAGAAGCCTCAAATCCTGTTTCTCTAGCCAAATCCAAAAATGGGTAAAATACCCAAAAGAAATCCCAAGAAGCATACAAATCAGAAACCCAGATTCAATTATCATGCGTCAACGAGAAACATTGGGGAAAAAAAAAAAAAACTCAGGAGTTTAAGAAAAAATTGTATTTACCTCTAAATTTGGTTGCATTTTCTCGTTGATCTCTCAGGACAGGCTCCACTGCAAATTTGGCGCTGTTTTTGGGTTAATACCCTTACAGTCTCAACGGTCTTATCTCGTTGACCACACGCACTTGCCATAAAGATCCGACTTGTCGTTTCACACTAATTGAGCTGATTAAACTGTTCTTCCCAAAATAACCCCATCGTTCCTCAATATTCACACCCGTTGCCCGGTAGTGTTTACTAGGCCCAGCAGCCACTACCGTAGCTGAGGAAGCCGCTCCTCCGAAACCGTCTCCGCCTCCGGCCATCGGAAACTCCATCGGCGTTCCGGCGATCTCTTCCCGCCGACACTCACCTCGACGGAATCCGGGATTCGTACGCGTAACCATTTGTAATCTGAAATCAACAGGACTGGGTGAAACCCATCACCCTTTTAACCGTTGGAGGCTACAGAAAATTTTCGGGTTTTCTCCGATCTTCTACGCAGCATTTTCCGATTCCGGAGCAGGTCCTCACCAGTTTAGTTCCTGATATCTAGGTACTATTTGATTTTTCCTGTTCATTTCATAATTTCTGCAACTTTCTCGTCCTCCACTTTTTTCTTGCCCTAACGTTCCAGTATATTATGTACTTGAATTGAAGCGTGATCTTTTCAATTTTGTTCTTATTTGCTGTTTTTTTTTGTTGGGAAATTGCTTGTGTCAATTTCATATTCGCATTATTGTGCATTTGAATCTATTGGCTTATTGAACTTGTTAGGGTTTTAGGTTTGTTTACGGAGTGCTTGTGATGGCAACAGCTACCTACCCACCACCGCCACCATTTTACAGGCTCTACAAGGACTACATTGAAGACCCTAAATCGGCTCCAGAGCCTCCCCCGCCGATCGAAGGGACGTACGTATGTTATGGTAGCAATTATACTGTGAGTTTCTTTATTCTTTCTTATCTTTGAGTTTGATTTATCAAATTTGCATTGTCTCCAGTTCAGAACTTCGTGTATAGATGTCAGCAGTGTTGCAGTCCCTGGTTTTTAGAATGCAGAAATTGTATCAGCAATTTTGAGATGTAGAAATTGTAGGGTAATATGAGAATATGAATCATGTTTCGGGGTAGAGAACATAGAAGAAGATTGGAGAGAGGGTATAATAGATTCACAGAGTGAAGAGAGATATTGTGTTCTTAATATGGCTTCAAAATTGGGGGTTTATGGATTTTTTGTGTTCTTAAAATGTCTTCGAAATTGGGGGTTTATCACTACTACTTTACTACACTTTTACATTTCTTTTCCCCCCTCTTTTTATGTAGACTGATGATGCTCTTCCAAGCTTGGAAGAGCAGGGTGTTCGCCAGTTGTATCCGAAAGGACCAAATGTTGGTAAGTTTGCTCTGTTCAGCTTTTGCTTATTTATGTAACTTTCCAAAAATAGTACATAGTAAAACTTGTATTGTATTCCTATAATTCTTCCCTTTAAAGTGTCCCTTTTCCTCTTCTTTTATTATCAGGGTTGGTATGATTTTCTCTAATTGGACATAACGTAGGTTTAAAGCAGCCAACTATTTACTGCTTAAGTGCTTGGTTTTTGGAGTTATATTCTAGTGGTGATTTTATACTTTCATTTGCTGTTATTAGATTTTATTGATGTTTTATAGGAGAATTTTGAGCAAACTTGCAATCTTTGTTGGGTGCATGGGCTACTCTATTTGTTAGGCATCGGATTATTCGTTCTAGGGTCTGGTAAATTATAAATTTTGTGTTTTTTTTTTCACAGATTACAAGAAAGAACTGAGATCTCTTAACAGAGAATTGCAGTTGCACATTTTGGAGCTTGCTGATGTTCTAGTTGAAAGACCATCTCAATATGCTAGGAGAGTGGAGGATATATCCCTTATATTTAAAAATTTGCATCACATTCTCAATTCTTTGCGTCCCCACCAGGTAAATATTACTAGTATGAAGTTTTGTGCATATTTTTTGTGGTTTGAGATTTCAATTTGCAATGTAATGCCTTTTTCCCCCAGGCTAGAGCGACATTGATTCACATCCTAGAACTGCAGATACAACGACGCAAACAAGCAGTGGAGGATATTAAGAGGTATATTTATTAAAATATGTCATTAACTAATTATTATTTGTCATCCAAAATAATGGAAATTCTCGGGATTATGCATGTCCGATCAGCCGAAGAAAAAAGGGATAGTCCTTATTCCATCACGCTTTCTGTCAACACTCATAATGCTCATCTTAAATAGCTGTCCTGTTTTATATAAGCTATCATCTAGCATGTTAATTGTTAAGCTCAGCCTAAGCTGTCAAGCACCTGGTTTAATTTACAAATTACAACCCCATGAACCTTGAGGTCTTGTGCAAGATAGATATATCATGGCAAGGCGGAAATTTTTGCTTGTTTGTGAAATGTTCCTCTTCAGGCTGTATACTATCGTGCAGAAGTGAGATCTAATTATGATTCTACAAAAATTCACCCCGTGTGTAGACAGGTAGTACATGAGGTTCGGTACTTGTTGGTAGCTTTGTTCTTAAGAAAATGGGAGGCTACTGTGGATACATAACTCAATACTCTGATCATCCTGTTTTATATCTGATATAAATTGCAGACACTTCTTACTAGGATCTTTGTTGAAGCAAGTCGCATTCATGAACCTTAGGAATAGAATGAGATTAGCTTATGTTGCTACCCAGCGCTTGGACTGTAAGAACTGTTGAAAAAGGCCATAGATGATGTTTGTTTGCGTTGACATTCTGCCGAAGAGGCAATACATTCTGATTTACCGTTATCTTTTGTCTAGGAGGAGAGAGGAAGCTCAAAGACTTCTGAAGGAGGCCCTTGCGACTTTAGATGGACAATAGCAGCAAAAGTGTCCAATGCGTTTTATTTGTGCCTGAGTTCTCAAATCCATGTGTAAATTATGAATTGCATCTCATGAGTTTTATGCTGCATTGAATTGAATGTAGTCTAGTGGCTCTGTAATTAAAGAGAGACATGTATTATAAGCAGATTTTCATTTCTGATTGCAATAAACTTTATTTTCTCTCGTGTAAACAACACCCACTTTATCATCCGGACCAGTTTCACGTCCTCCAGCACTACCATCTTGTAAACAACAACTCGAGCTTGCACCTCGTGTCCGAGCACAACCAATCCATCCGCCGCTCTATTCAACCGTGCTCTCAAGCTATATACAAAGCGAGCATGCATAAAACCGCCAACTAGGTCACAACATTGGGGCAACATCCAACACCCTCACAAAATCTCAATAGCCATTTACCGTCGTCATTCCAAATCATGCTCCCAATTAATTGACTCATTTTGGGGCTTATCCTTCTATGCGCTATTGCAATTTAGCTTAACTCATATGTAGTAGGTATTTTCTGGTGAACAATCTTCCAAACATTTTATTATCGAATAGAAATAGGTTGCAACTGACTCGTTTTCAGACTTCCTTTACAAAGCAATATCATAATTATGCTTAACTCACATTGACATGTATTTTTCTCAACGATCCGTTTCAAATCTTATAAGGGGCATCGTTTAGGAAAAAAATAATTTAAATTTTAAAACAAAATATCATTATCATAAAATACAAAGTATACAATCTTGAACTTGAGATCTAAAAAAAAAGGGATAACCATTTTTTTGGTATCCAAACTTTGGCTGGATAGGCAAATTGGTACCCAGACTTTTATTTCGCTCAATTGAGTACCTAGACATAAATAGCACACCCAACTGAGTACCCATACTTTAATGTGGAACCCAATCTAGTACCTACCGTTATCTCCTGTCAAAAAAACCGTTAAGTCTTGCATACGTAGACAAAAACGCTGACGTGGATGCTGACGTCAGTGATGACGTGTACTATTTGGTGGCTGATGTGTGAAGTTTTGATGAGGTGGCAATATTTTTAATTATTTATTTAAGTAATGATGTGGCAAAAAATTTGGATTAAAGGTCTTCTTATTCATCTGCACCAGACGGCCAAACCTCTTCGTCTTCTCCATGATCCAAACCGCCGGCGGCGCAAGCCCCTGAACTACTGCACGCCTGAGATCTGGAGGTCAACGGCGGCTGGCGGTCCTCGTCGCCAACTCCGGCAAGGACGGCGAATCTGGAGCGGAGATAAGCGAGGTTCGGGGCGCTGCTCAGGCGAGGACGGTTGTGCGGACGAAGGGTCAGGCGGCGGTCAGTGAGGGTGGACGGAGCTATGGACTCTGGCGGCAAATCTGAGCGGCAGACCTGGGCACGGACGGCGGCTACACAGAGGCGGTGGAGGGGCTGATCGGAGGG
>JAYMTA010004114.1:0-13096 GCA_036897625.1 Pelargonium cotyledonis | reverse complement strand
ATTATGTTTTTGGCTTAATTTAAGCTAAACCAATGAGGTATTGCCACCTCATTAAAATCACTTGTACTCACCCAAGTAAATTGGTGGAAACGAACCGACCCGTCCAGATCTAAATTATTTTAATAAGGTGTCAACCCCTTATTAATGACTTAATTTAAATAAAAAACTAAATGACTTAAATTCATCCATCTATATATATATATATATATAATTTAAACGTAGACATCAACACAGTTTAGTATTTGTGTCACAAAAACATTTGAAAATTTACTAAATTTGTGGGGCACGTGCACACAGTGTGTAGTAACGTGGCTCAGCCACTGGTGGTAGATGAAACGTGTCACCATTAGCTGAATTCAAATTGGGATTGGCCTAAAATTCAACACACAAACTCCTGATACAATATTTCTATTATTAAAAAATGAATTAAATATCACCGACATGCATTTTATATTGTATGAAGTAAACGCAGCAGCTATATACTATTATCTACCTTAAGACATGTGGATCAACCTATACTACATAATACATACACGCAATATATAAATATATGCGTGTGTGAGAGAGAGAGAGAGCAAACTTTTAGCAACCTTCTATTGCTATTGTTATACCATTTCATTCAAATGTACGTACTTCTCTCGTGTTAGACCAAACGATTTATATGTTTTTGATTCTCTTTTAAATTTTAGATTCGAGTTTTATTGTCGGTTATGTGAAATGAGATTTATGAGTTTAAGAAAAAAATTAGCAACTAATAGAGTGACATCTTCCACTAGAGGAGGGGAAACACATATTTTTACTGATGTCTCAAAGTTATAAAATAAAATTAAGCATAATTCTTAAAATATGCAAGGCTTTAAAATAAGATATTTTTTTTTTTGTTATTATTACATGGGGTTGGTCTACAATATTTGTTGTGTAAAATAGTAATATGTAATGTATGGAGTTTGGCTCAGTTTTTATTAGTTTATTGTATTTTTGGGATCGTCTGTAAGATTTTAATTTAGTGAATAAGCTCAAAAAGACCTGGGGTCCGGGGTCTATTTAGAATGATGTTACTAGTTAAATTACTAGACGATATGTTGATAAATGTTTGAGAATATGGTTGTCCTAAAATGAATTTGAGAGCTGTTCATGTGGGCTTTGTATCAAACCTGTGACTCAGAAGCTGTGAGCCCATAAGGCAATGCCACTCATATCATTATTAGCCCATTTCCATTCTCTTTTATTGGGTGGTTTGGTTTGTTGTATTTTACATACATTTCAGAGCAAATTATTACTACTTCAAGTTCATAACATTTTTGTATTTTTAAATTTGGCACATAATCCCTTGTAATTGTCAATATTTGATTTCGTCGGTTGAATCTAATTTAAACACACTCACTCTCATCGCATGTCATGCACATGTCTCTAAATATTTTTAAAATACCATTTTTAGTCTTGTTTTTTTTTTCCTAATAAGCAAGCGGTATATTTTATTAAAATCTACGAATGGAAAAAATAAAAGTACAAAAAACGTGCAATCTCAAAAACTCAAGCTAAGCAAGCTAACAGAGTTGAGATCCACAAAGAAAGCAGAACTCGTGATTAAAGACTAAACTATTCCGGGCCAACCAAATATGGCATATGTGAGTAGAGAGAGGGAGACCCAAACCTTAGAGCCTAGTTTGGAACCCGTGAAGCAAGATGGCCAACCCGACAACAACATAGAGCAATCCGCAGGCAAGCAACACGAAACTCCCCACCAATTAAAAATCTCTGATAGGTCAATGCCAATCCGAATAAATTAAAATGCGATCAATACGACTTGCAGACGTGGCAGGACCGTACCAAGTGAATAACCTACGTGATGGAGACAAATCAAAAATCCCTCAATCAATTATAAATTAATTAAAAGAGGTAATAGCAGAGGCTGAGGCAGGTCCACTAGTACGTTCGGATGACACAAGAACCGAGTTAAAATCCCCTCCCAATAAGCACGGTAAATGAGCACTCACGACAATGGCCAAAATATGGACCCACAAAGCTACTTTATCAGGTTCCGGAATGGGGGCATACACATTTATAAGGAGACATCTGCAATCAAAAACCCCCGAATGCCCAGTAATGGCAATGAAATGAGAAAACAGCAGCCGATGGAGAGAGTCTAAAATGCATGGATGGAATGGACCAGAAACTCTTAGCTAGCATGAAAGTCCGATAGTTCTTGGAGTTTACTCTCTTGAACGAAAACCATACTACTTTTAGTCAAACGAATACAATCTCGTTTATGTTGCGCCGAAGCACTCTGCACATTCCATGATCGAGAGAATGGTCATGGTTGCGAGGTTGACGCAAACAACGGCCAAACTAATGACGGGTACTGGCAACTTCAAGTTGGCGAAGTTGTTCTATCTCTTCCAGATCAAAACCTTTGAAAGTTGCCTTGCAGATATCGAGAATGGCTGAATCCGGGTGGGACAAAGAAGAAGTGTCGTATGGACGATCATGCACCGGAGGTGAAACAGGCCTATGCGATAATGAGGTGGAGATACGTGATGGGAGAACAACCCTTTTAGTTAGAGAAACAGGGTTGAAAGAGTCCGAATTAATCAAAACCTGAGCCTTGTCGAAATCAAAAGAAGGGTGTATAGTAATGAGATTGTCAAACTGCTTAACGACGTTCCGCATCGTTTTGAGATTCCAAGCATGTTAAGAAATGCCCTGAAAGTTTAACCAGCAAAACCAACCTCCTCGACGCTTGAAACAGTTCCAATCATGAAAGGAGACAAACCATTGGGAGAGCCAAGACCACCCCAAGTCTTTCATGGCTTGGAGGACACATTCCTCATCAAAAAGACAGAACAAACACATGTGGCCCCAAAGTTGTTCTTCGGTGTTTGAAGTTTCCGGCAACCGGAAACTTCAATAGTTACCGGAATCTGAACAATTTCTTTATTAAATCAACCAATGAATATCAACATTTCATCTAGTTTGAACAATTAGATAGACTTATAACAAAATTATATGCTTCCTTTACAAATAATCTGAAGCTAAAATCAAAACTCAATTTAGAGCAATAATCAAACTCAATCAAACTCAAAATCACATGATATCATCTACAGCAAAAATTAAATCCCAAAATCAATTGAATCCATCAAAAATCAAACCCAAAACCAATTGAAATTCTCAATTTTTGAACCAAAAATTGACCTGGTTGACGGTCTTCTAGACTTCGCCACCGTCGGTCTCACCACCGCCTATGGAGCTTGCCACCACCGTTGATGTGTGCAACAGAATCGACTATTGGCAAGTTAAGAGAATTATTTGTCAAAATGATAGTACAAAAACTAATATGCTTCAACTGGTGATCCCATAGGATTTATTTTCAATTCGCTCTACATTTTATCATATGAAACCAAACCGAATCAAACCAAGAGACTGAGTTTAGAATTATGATTTTATTTTAGTAATACAGACAGTAGAGGCTGATTCCGTATAATAATGTCTTTGCTATAAACCAAACAACCTTCTCTTAGTTTTGTGCCAATACATTTAATTTAATTTCACTTCACTTGACCAATACATTTAATTTCTTTAGTCACAACAATTTGTGTCCTACACTTCACTTCACTACTAAAACTAAAACTAGTTATCAAGTTGGTTTCTAATAAAAGACTTCAAGTGGGTTTAGGTTTGGCCCACCATTATGCATCCAAACAAACTCATAATAATAATTCATTTGCATTATCTCCATCTCATTATCATATTTTGGACTACATGATGTCCCAATATACAACTCCATCTCTTCAAGATGCATTTTGTTTTTATACTAATTTATAGATCCCCAAGAAGAAGACTCTGGTCAACTACTCCTTAATTACACACACACACACACACACATATATATAGATCCATTTTTGGTCATTGCATTTTTGCTTTACCAATATTATTACATACTATACTCTAATACTATCTTCACTGACAACAGGCGGCTCCACATATATATCTTCTAATCTAATTACCAACTTCACCACATGGTTCTAATTAACACCAATTCACCATTCACTGAACTGATGGGAACATAACATCTAATTCTTTAGTGAAGTTTCACAAGGGCAAACTAGTCATTTTGCACAAAGAAGAGGAGCTTTCACTCACCTCTTACTTCTTGGTTGGCCCTATAATCATGCATCTTCAACACACTGCCTTCTTACTCCACTTCCTTCTTTGTTCCATTCAACATGAAGTTCCAAAAGCTCTCTCTCATAACCATCCTTCTCTCAGTCCTCTGCATCTTCCATAATGCAGACTCTACTCAGCCTCCATTTGCTTGTGACTCCTCCAGCCCATCCACCAGACTGTACCCATTCTGCAGAAGCCAGCTGAGCATCAGCCAGAGAGCCAAAGACCTCGTGTCTCGCCTCACATTAGACGAGAAGGTATTGCAACTGGTGAACTCAGCCCCTGCCATACCCCGCCTGGGCATCCCCTCCTACGAGTGGTGGTCAGAGGCCTTACACGGCGTGGCTTTCATCGAACAAGTCCCCCAAGGCATTCACTTCAATGGCACCATCAAGGCTGCTACAAGCTTCCCTCAAGTCATCCTCACCACTGCCTCCTTTGATTCTCATCTCTGGTACCGTATTGGCCAGGTCAGTCTTCTATAAATACAATACACTGCAAAACAAATTATACATTGAAAAAACTTATGGTGAAAAGTGAATGTATGTTGTGAAGGTGGTTGGGAGAGAAGCTAGAGCAATATATAACAGTGGGCAAGCAACAGGCATGACATTTTGGGCACCAAACATAAACATATTTAGGGATCCCAGATGGGGGAGAGGCCAAGAAACACCCGGCGAGGACCCAATAGTCACTGGCAGGGATGCAGTTTCATATGTGAGAGGCCTCCAAGGGGACTCTTACGAGGGAGGCCAGCTTGGTGACCATCTTCAAGCTTCAGCTTGCTGTAAGCATTTCACTGCTTACGATTTGGACCACTGGAAGAACATTGATCGCTTTGTCTTCAATGCCTGTGTATGTCATTTCTTTTCAGTTTCTTGGAAGATTCTTTTCTTTTTTTTTCTTTTTTATGTCCAAGTGCAAATGTTGCATGTTTGGCGCATCTTTTCTGCAATACTGTCCAAGGATCACACCTAGTTTATATTTGTTTTGTCGGCAGACAATAAATAATATATATAGTTTTGCTGGTAGGACTATCAGATTGTCTGAGATTTGGACCTATCTAATTCTTAAAGTATGGTCATAATACGAGTGGATTTAGACGCAGGAGAATTGAAAAATGATTGAACTTTATTTAATTTGTTCAGGTGACAGCACAAGATTTAGCAGATACGTACCAGCCACCATTCCAGAGTTGCATACAAAAAGGGAAAGCCAGTGGGATCATGTGCGCTTACAATCGTGTTAATGGAGTTCCGAACTGCGCAGATTATAATCTCCTGTCAAAAACAGCCAGAGGAAAATGGGGCTTCAATGGGTACATCACCTTAATTACTTTGAATTTAAGTTACTACTAGCTAGTTTGTAAACACTCTGGTTATAACAATAACAATGTTGAAAAAAACTTTCAGATACATTACCTCGGATTGTGATGCAGTTTCCATCATTCACGACGAACAAGGATACGCAAAAACACCTGAAGATGCAGTAGCAGATGTCCTCAAAGCTGGTACAGAGCAACACCCTTGTACCGGCCTTTTTTTTTTTAATCAGTGATGATGATGTAAGCAAACATGCAGTTGCTGATATTCTGATCAAGTTAACAAATTTTTACAGGAATGGATGTAAATTGCGGTAACTACGTGAAGAACTATACCAAATCTGCAGTAAAGAAGAGAAAACTGCAAGAATCTGAAATAGATAGAGCTCTTCGCAATCTATTCTCTATCAGGATGAGATTAGGAATGTTCAATGGCAACCCAACCAAGCAGCCTTACGGAAGCATTGGTCCAAAGGAGGTATGCTCCAAGGAGCATCAGGACTTGGCCCTTGAAGCTGCTAGAGATGGCATTGTCCTCTTAAAGAACACTGCCAAGCTACTCCCTCTTCCAAAGTCAACAGCCATGTCTCTTGCTGTCATAGGCCCCAATGCAAATGTCCCAAAAACACTCCTTGGAAACTACGCAGGCCCTCCTTGCAAAATTGTTACACCTTTGCAAGGATTACAAAGTTATGTTAAAAAGATTCAGTACCATCCTTGTTGTGACACAGTTGGATGTTCTTCGGCTTCCATCAACCAAGCTGTGGAAATAGCAAAAAAGGTGGATCATGTGGTCTTGGTTATGGGATTGGATCAAACGCAAGAGAGAGAAGACAACGATCGCCTGGACTTGGTGCTCCCCGGGAAACAAAAGGAACTCATAACCAGCATTGCAAGAGCTGCAAAGAAGCCTGTCATTCTGGTTCTTCTCTGTGGAGGCCCGGTTGATATATCTTTTGCCAAGTACGATAAGAATATAGGGAGTATATTGTGGGCTGGTTATCCTGGTGAAGCTGGAGGGACTGCACTAGCAGAGATCATCTTCGGCGAACACAACCCTGGTGAGAATAAGCAAACAAAAAACAAAACAAGATGTACTTTTGTTGAGATTTAATGAACTTCAATTATCTAATTATTGTTGCTAATGCAGGAGGAAGATTACCAGTTACTTGGTATCCACAGAGTTATGTCAAAATACCGATGACAGACATGAGAATGCGCCCAGAACCATCATCAGGATACCCTGGCCGAACATACAGGTTTTACAGAGGTAAAAAGGTTTTCGAATTTGGGTATGGCCTTAGCTACTCAAACTATTCATACACGATCGCTTCTGTCACCCAGAACACGCTCTACTTGAACCAGTCATCAATGGCTACTCGTATTGTTAGCTCGGACATCCTACACTCTGTGAAAGTTTCAGAGTTGAGTACTCAGTTCTGTGAGAAGAGATCGATCACTGTTTCTGTACGAGTTGAAAATCAGGGGGAGATGCTAGGAAAACATCCTGTGATGCTCTTTGTGAGGCAGGCGAAGCCTGGAAATGGGAATCCAGTGAAACAGATGGTTGCATTTCAGAGTGTGAAGTTAAATGCAGGTGAAAGAGCAGAAGTCGAATTCTTACTGAATCCTTGTGAACAACTCAGCCGGGCCAATGAAGATGGTGTGATGGTGATGGAAGAAGGGTTAAATTACTTGGTGGTAGGAGAAGAAGAATACCCAGTGACCATCTTAGTCTAATAATGAGATCTAATTATGAAAAATGTTGGCAGTTTATTGACAAACCACATGCAATGTAATGTCTGAGCTAGGACTTTTGTTACTTTACATGAACCTTGAATGCCTATGCCGAATGAAATGCTGAACTAAGCAATTTTTACAATATTATCTTTTTCTTTTCATTGGTTCAAGTTATGAACATATTAAACATCAGTTTCAAACTAGTTCTCATAATCTAGATGTCCAAACAAAGACACAAAGAGCCAAAACAAATCTTCACAAGTTGCTACCATGGAGATTCTGTAAAGAAAAAAAAATCAAAACATCTATTTATGCAATGCTAAGAGAACAAGTGTGTTCTGTATTTTTGTCTTCAAATTGCTATAAACACATTTCCTATTGCTGATTATCTCCATTAGAAATGCCCCGAAAGAAAGGTTGTTTTGTTCAATACCCACCAAACATTATGTTGGGGTCTGAGGAAGGTGGACAGCTACCTCCATATACTCAAATGAGTTGTATAGGTCAACACTAATCTTTTGGATTGTGATATTGATTTTCTAAGACAACCAGTGCAATTAAAATGTGTACAAAATAAAACCTTCAAATCCCTACCTAATAACACATTGAGATATATTTATTATTCAAAGATATGGAACGAAAAACTTCTAATTTGTAAAGTCAAACTTTTATTGAAACAATGTACAATACAAGGTCAACTTGGTGGAGTATTTCATCCTGATAATCTACAACGTCTCAACCTAAGTATTCTTGCAGCAAGCAATGTTGACACTGATATAAACACCATTGAAGCATAGACCATTAGTACATCAGTTTCCCGAGCAAGAGAGCAATAACTTATACTTACTGCTCTTCTTTTACCCCTGAAAGTGGCAACTATAAATCCAGGATCATTCCTAGCACTCCATGTCATTGCTGGAACAGTTACCTCACGCGTACCATCTGAGTGGGTATAATCTTCAAATTCATAGCTGTGTGCACTGAAAACTATGCTGCATATGAAGTTAAATTGCATCATTAGTATAAGTTGCAATGTAAAAAATGGATAAAGTTCAAGATAGAGACAAACACAAACAGCGTGACATATAAAAGAGGGGAAAAGGAAGCATGAATACCTTGGTTTTAGAGCTTGGAATATATATTCAGTTGCATTTGGTGGGAGAGTCTTCAATAGATCATAAGGCCCAACCTCAGCAAGCCCCCTGAAGCTTATAAAAAACACAGCCTTAAAAAATGCTTGAACTCTTAGCATTATAGACCATATTATAATGTATTGCAAGAGATACATGCATATGCACTAAAATTGACTATTCTACGGGTACGATAAAGCATATAGACTGTAACAAAACATCATTTTTCATCTCCTATAAAGTCGATTATTGGTATGATAAAGTGTACAGACTATAACAATACATTATGCAATAACTGGGAATTTGGTGCTAACACATAAAATAGCATCCATACTCCAAACCAATGTATAAATGGAATAGAAAACGCACTTACAGTCTAAAAGAAATTTGAAGCATATAACAGAATAAATATTTGATAGGAAACTTCCATAAAGAGTAAAAATGCCATGCAAGTGAAAACAAATGGTCTTACCTACTCTCTAGTGAATGGCTAGAAGTCCTAAAAACATGAGTCCCTCGATGGGTGTTGCTTGTTGTACGGTGTAGGGGGACATGAAGTAAAAGGACAGGACCAGATCCAGATGACATGGCATTTTCTCTCCACCCAAACTTATCAGGCGTCTTCCTGAATTTGCTAGGATCATTGGTGGCTTTTGCTGTGCCTTCAATTTCCATACGTAAATCTGTACTTTCCACCTCTACGACCTTCTCAACACTAAATCGGAGATCATTGTTCCCACAGAGCAATGCCACAGCATTAAGTGAGACAAAGCTAATATTACTGATATCAAAGGCACCACAACCAGCTGAATCCAATCCTGGGAAATTGCTAGCTAGCCAATGAACAGAATTTGAATTTAGCCCACTGCATTCTCCAACATCCCTGTCGCCAAGGATCACATGAAAAGGAAAGCCAAGAAAGGGTCCCAAGATTTGATGAAACTCGTGAAGCACATATAACCATTTACTTTTTGTCAACTCCAAACCTTTTGCAGAAAGGTCTCCCAAAACCAGCAGCATATCGGGCTTCAGACTTTGAAATGACTTCTGATAAACAAATTAGTATAAACAAACAAAATGATCAAACTGTTCAACTCTAGAAGACATGATAAAAAAAGGGATGTTAGACAATGATCACACCAAATTAAAACTTCATACTTTCATTCAGTATATATGTCATTACAACAAAATTGCAATCCAAACATTTAAATTATTCTGTATCATCAACTTTTTACTAATTGGTACTTCCTGTGAGAAGTTTCAGTGATAAACACTTAGGCATTCATTTAGATTTATTGTTTTAGCAAAAACCCACAAGCTAAAATCTCTTCTTTTTTTTCAAACAATCCTAAAAGACATCTCATTGGACACCTCCAGAGCTCAAGCTAGGAACATTCTCTTCCAAATATGGCAAACAGCAAATCAGAAATGGGACCAGAAATGTTCATCACCTTAAAGAACTTGGACAAGTAATAGTTTCTGAAGTAGGTGTTGACAAAATCACCATCAGAGCCCAGCAGGTGCAAATTGGCGACCATCATCACTCTCAGATCATCTGGGTCATATTCATTGACGCTGAAATCAGCGCCCGGAAGGGTTTCGCAAGACGGAATCGAAACCCGGTCCTCGTGGACGATTAGAGCTGCGATTAGGATGAGAGGCAGAGCGGGCCTCCAGGAAATAATCATCGCTGCAATGCGGAAATCTAGGGTTTGGGAGAGTCGGAGGTGGGCTCGACATTGTTGTTGATCTCCTCGTAGCTGATTGCCATCCAGGACGGAGCTGAGGAGGGACAGGGGACTTGACACGCTGGAATTCTATTTTTATGCGAGGGCTGTCCAAAAGAGTAAACCCGGATCGGTCCGAATGTAATATTGTGGCCCGGGATTCGGGCGTTTGGATCGGATCGATCTGAATTGTCGGTAATATTTAAAGATATATTTTCACATATATATATATAAGAAAGTTAAAATTGATGTTAATTATGAAGAACTGAACTATTAATTCTGAAACACAATATACATAAAGTAGTAAAAAATGATAAAAATATCTATAATACGATTAAATTATAAAATTTTAAATTGTAAAATTTCTGGGTCGAACCGGTTAGCAACAAGTCCCGATCCGTCCCAAAATGAACACACCTACCAATGTGTGAAGTTTGCTTGGTTTTTATTCTCCCTCAAAACAGAAAAATATACACAAGCTCCTTAACTTTGAGAATTTCTCTTAATTGCTTATACTTAATTGTTTTTTGACAGGGATGATCTTAGCATTTTGTAGACTAAAGTGAAATAAAATGAGTTACTCTTATTTTATCAATAAATTCTTGTATTATTAAAATTATTCATTGAATTTCTCTTCATTTGTATTTGTTAATGATTAGCCACATGTTCATTGAAGTATTTGGAGGTGATGCATCGAGCATTAGGGTTAAGTGACAATGGATTCAGTGGATGCTCATGTGTGTGCAATCAGTCAAATATCACATTCAGTTTAGATCAGTTAGTATAGAAAGAGATCTATATGAGAATTTCTCAAATGGCTCTCAACTCTGATTCGATCCCATGAAAAAGCTGGTTATTTTCATGCCTGCGAGGTAGCCCGGAGTGCACTTGCTATCTTTTATTTATTCTTTGAAGATGACACAAAGCTTCAACTTAGAAGGTTGGTAATATTAGGTGTACATTGGATGAATATGAAAAAATGTTAGACTATAAGATTAATTTCATAAATCTAGTGTTGTGTTCAACATAAATGTGTCACGTACTCTTATGCGCGAATTAACAAGTTCATTAAGTGTTTAGGAGGTCTTTGGTCCTCTAGTTGATAAGGTCTGTGATCGAGATAAGGTTTGGTCTTACAGAAATCTCTCAAACAAATAATTTCTTCTTAAAAGTGTTGCTCAGGCCATTCCTAAAAATGTTATGTTCTTCTACTTCTTGTCATCTTCAATTGGCTCATGGTTAGAATCTATTTTTAATAAGTGTTGAGATAGCTCTAATTAAAATTATTTGCCTCTTTATTGATTTTCATGGGAAAAAAGTTGTGCATTAGAAATGAGGTGAGATGTCTCGAATTCATGTCTATAAGATAAATGAATTTGTTTTTGTTGGCGAAGTTGGGTTGGTGATTGATGTCTTCTCGGTCATATACTGGTGTCTTTGAAGATTTGTGGGTTCCAGTTATTCATAGTATACGCATTGGTTCTGCTCTGCATCCAGAGTTGGATAAGTTCTCTGTCAATGACCTTCAATTTGATGGTGGAGATTGAAATTCTTTAGTGCTTGAATCGTTATTTTTTTGTCGACGAATTGGTGGCTACTGCCTATTCATAAGGTTTTGATAAAGAAGGTTTAGGGTCGTGGATTGTTGGAATTGGAAATCTGATTTATCTGGTTCCTACCAAGTAAGGAGTGGGTATAAATTGCTTGCTCAGTTCCATGAGAATGAGGATAATAACAATGTTTGGAGATATGTATGGAAACTTATATATAGTTCAACCTAGGGTAAAATACTTCATATAAAAATTTGTTGTTGTTTGTCTCCATCATTCGTAGAGTGGAAGTGGATATATATTATGTGCCCAACTTGCGGGCTAGCTCTTGGAATCATTATAGCATTTTAAATAAAAGGTTGGCTTTAGATAATACTGAATTATACTTTATTTATTTCAATATGCCAGAATAGAAAAAGCTGAAGCCAATTTATAAGTTGTACAGTAACTGCATATTTACAGTTTAATAACTAATTACAAAGAGACACAACTTTTGAGAATTACAGTTTTGTTAGAAACTATATTACATATATATTGATAAAATAAAAATAAAAATAATTAATAATTACGAAATTAGGGGAAAATAATTATAACGTTAATTTGAAGGCCTAAACGACGTTTTTTGGCTAAAATCTGCAGACCACACAGCAGAGCTTTGTGAGTCTTGCTTAAAATGTCGTTTTCCTTTGGCCTGTCAAATTTCAGGCGATTTCGACATCGTTTCCGACTTCTGCAGCTGTTCCTACATCATTTTAGCTTTAGCATACGGCTTAGTCATGGGTTGTTTTAAACGGGGAGCTGCTCGAAATGGCCCAAATTTGATTGTACAATTATGTTATATCACTTGAGGTTTATGGATTAATAGAAACTCTAGGGTTTGGAACCAGGTTTGGTCAAGAGGGGATGATTTGATATCGTTGGTACGTAGTATGTGTGATGTGTGGTCCTCTGCCAGAGTTCAATTGAGTACTTTTTCAATGTGTAACGGGCTTCTTACAATGCAGCGGATTAAGCGGACTATTAGTCTACTAATGAAGGCAGCAGTTTCCGTTAAGGGGCTGACTTAAGCTACATTTTGACATGCCTCTCTTTAAAGAATCCAATTCAAGCGGTGTTAGGTGGGTTGTGTGCAATTTTTCGGGTAGAGTGTGGGATAGAAGTTGGTGGAGTTGTTTTTTTTTTTTTGTTTTTTTTTTTTAGCGAGGTTCGGGTTATGGAAGCTCTACCAATTTGGGAAATCATGTATTAGGTCGCATGTTGTGCATGGACTCGTGTTATCATAGAATCAAACTCTTTATTACTTGTTATTTAGATTCTTCAGATAGAGAGGGAGGTTTCAGGTCCTCTCGACTTGATCGCCTGTGATGTTGTAGCCAGTTCGACTAGGTTAGATGATGTTTAGTTTGTGTTTATGGGTACATAAGTAAACCATTTAGCTCATGCACTAGTTAGTTCCTCGATCTT